>JALPVH010000449.1:0-32713 GCA_023242295.1 Diaporthe ilicicola | reverse complement strand
ATTTAATTAAACTTTATTAAATTAATTATACTTTAATAACTAGTTATAAAAGTAATATTTTTAAAAGTTATATAAAGAAATTAACTATCTTATATTTTAAAATATTTTAAATTATTAGGTTATATAATATATAATAATTATATAAAGTGGATATATAAATTTAAATTATTAAAGAGATTTAATATATTTAATTTAACTTACTATTTTAATATATATAAATTATATTAATTTAAAGTAGTCGCGTCTTTATTAAATATTATAGTTAATAAGTAACCTTTATATAATTCTTTATTATAGAAAGTGTTAAACGTTTACTTTATATATAAATTAAGATAACTATTATTATATCTTTATATTAATATTATATAATTAATTAAAACTCGCTATCCCCGAAAAAAATTTTATTAATATTTATTTATTTAACTCTTTATATATAACTAACTTTACTTTATATAATTTAAAGATAATAACTTTACTTATTTAGTGAAATATTTCGATTTCTATAATAGTAGCTAACTTTTCTTACTATTTATTAAGACTAGAAATTTCTGTAATGCTTATTTAAAAACTGTTAGTACCTCGAATAGAAGTTAAAAGTCTCCGGAATGGTTTCTAGTATCACAGGAAAGCAGTGCGGCAATCCTTAGTAGCTATAGATTTCGATATCCACTTTCGAGTTTTGCAGCGCTTCTGCGTAGGCAAAGGCGTCATCCCGCAAGATGTCGAGCCCTGCACACTGTATAACTATTTCAATAATGATTTAGCTGATTGATTCGTCAAGTGATTTCTTGGTGTCGACCCACGGGCTGGTGGCAAGCCTTCCAATGACTTTGCTAGAAGTGGCGAATGACGATGGTCGTGAAGGGCATTTGGGAGGTATATATCGAGACAAGCCTCATACCTCAGCATACTGAGGACCGGATTCTCATTGTTCTGAATGTAACTGCCAAATTCGTATTTATCCTTCGGAAAGAACTTGGGGTGGCAGGTGGCCGGAAAGTGTAGAACTTGGGCAATCACCCCCGTGATGCCGTTATCTCTGCACTCGATAGCCAGGGCAGCAGCCTTTAAGGAGTCTGAAATTAGAAGCAAGGTGGATACGAGGTGCGATTGTGTGTAGCGACTTACAAGGTTGGCTCCAGCGCTGCTACCGCTAAGCACAATCTTTTCGGAGTTCACTCCGAGGAGACTCGCGTTTTCTTTGCACTGATAATCATAATCAGATAACAGAATTCATTACTCAAATCCGTTTCTCGACATGGCTCACCCATAAAAGGCCGTCATAGCTGTCGTGAAGCGGCCAAGGGAATGGATATTCCGGTGCTCTAAGTGTATGTCAGCAGAGGCATGCAGGGCATGGAGCCACAGAGGCGTCAATGTAACATTACAATCTATAATCAACGCTGACAACGACTATGTTCTTGTTCGTAGCAGCGTAAACATTCTCGGCGCCGTCGACCTCATGGCGTCCCACACACCAAGCTGATGGACAGGTCGTTAACGGACTCGGTCTCCTTGTTTCTAGCATCAAAGCAGGGGTGTTCCAGTCTACTCACCACCTCCATGCATGCGATACATCAGAACGGCATTTGGGGCAACATTGGGCGACTTGTAGATTTTGAGCTCCGCCTTGTGCCCGTGCCGAGTTGTGAAGTGCATCAGCTGAGTAGTGACGTCTCGAGACCGATCGGGTCCACCAGGAGGAATGCTTGCATCGGCATCGCCAGCAGCCTTTCGAAAAGCCTCAAAGTTTGGCAGGCTGTAGAGTTCTGAATAGCCGGCGGCGATGGCTTCTTCGGCAGCCTCGTAGGCAGGATGCTTCTGAGAAAGGTGGCCAAACTTTGGAAGCGGTTTGAAGTCTGCATCGAAATTCACGTAATCTGATTGAGATTTGGTGTCAATCATGATGCGATGAATTGACCTCAATTAATAAATAGCTCTAATAAGACGTCTTTCGATATATAGTGCCGTGAAACTGGGGGCGAATAACTATCTAACGTTACGCATGGGCACGCATATACTGTTGGGAGGAAGAGCAGAATATATATCTCGAAATGCAGTCCGTATTAAGACCATAATCATTTAGCAACTCTTGTCGGTAGTTTTTTGTGGCTGGCCCCCGCGCACTAGTAATTATGAGCCATAATGTGAAATGTTAGGCTCAGGGGACTTGGTCTGATACAGTATGAGCCGAGATGATTCATCGCCGCTATTCCAAACTAAGAACGGTGAGTCACTGATTAGCAGCCATGATCGGCTCACCCAGCTTTTCTGATCGGCTCACCCAGCTCCGCCATTAAGCCCACCCAGGAACTTTCCACCCACCCAGTATAAGCTCTACAGCCAATTTATATAGAGGCTAGATGTACTGTATTTTCTTAGTAAAATTACCCCGTATAGCTTTCCGCCTACCAAAGCTTTCCGCCTATTAAAGCTTTCTGCCTACCTAAAAGCTTTTTGCCTACCTAATACCTTAAGCAATAGCGCGCCCCTATCGTCCTTACTGCTATAAACCGCTGCCTTCTCTAAAGGGCGCTGCTCCAGAGGGCGAGGGCGCTGCTCCAGAGGGCGAGGGCGCTGCTCCAAAGGGCGCTGCTCTATCTAGTGGGGGCTGCTCCAGAGGGCGCTGCTCCAGAGGGCGAGGGCGCTGCTCCAGAGGGCGCTGCTCTATCTAGTGGGGGCTGCTCCAGAGGGGGCTGCGGGGTAATCTTGCTTAGTTAGGGTATATATTAATTTCTTAGCAGAAATTGCCTATAAGGCTTATACTAGGTGGGCGGAAAGTTCCTGGGTAGGCCTAATGGCGGAGCTAGGTAAGCCGATCAGAAAAGCTGGGTGAGCCGATTATGGCTGACTGATTAGTGAGACAAACGTACGGTCTTTAAAAATATCAGCATCGGGGGTCTTTCTTAAACATAGTAATTTAAAGATATAAGAAACATTATCCGGCTTGCGGTAGATCGTCTAATTATCGAAATGGAGAGGATCAAGAGACTTAAAACTCATAACAAATCGTCAATCAACAAAATGATTTACTTTCCGATACCAAACGCAGCGACCGGCCTCCAAGAGGTACCTCGATCCCAACTTGACCTGCGGTCTGATACGGACATCATGATCGAGCTCGGCTGCTTCCATCCTGTCACGTCGGAGAAGAATGTCTGGGCCTTCTGGGATAGGGGCCTGGACGCCATGTACCCCAGTTACCGATGCACCGTCCTGAACTGGGTGCGGAAGCTTGGCCCAAGCTGGACCGTTCGTGTTGTTGACCTCGTTGACGGGTCACCTAACAACATTTACAACTTCGTCGACAAGGAGTGGTTTCCCGATTGCGTCATCAAAAACACCATGGATGGGAGTCACAAAGCGCAACATACATCAGACCTCATGCGCCTACCCCTACTTTTTGAGCACGGCGGTGTATGGATGGACGTCGGCAATATGCTGCACACTCACCTTGATGACCTTTTTTGGAACGCGCTCTCAACTTCGGATTCATACGAGCTCGGCTTGTGGATTATCACCGGTCAGATTCGAAAGAAATGGGGCAGCTTTGGCAACTTCATGCTGGCTGCGAGAAAGGGATCTGTCTTCATCAAAAACTGGCACAGCGGGTACAAAGAGTTGTGGAAAGGTTGCACCAATGAGCGCGGCTTTTGTCAGCATCCTTTGATTCAAGAAATTGGTATCGCCGACGGCATGGCAGACTGGCACTTCGAGGACAAGGTCCTTGAGATGAGCGACTATGTGGCTCAGATGCTGATCGGCGACCGGACAAGAAACCTCCTCGATATCGAGACTGGATGGAATGGCCGCGAAGTCTTTGAAAAGAGGGCTTTCATGGTCGAGGGAATTCAAAATGGCGTTCTCGGTGCCATTAAGACCGAATACGACGGCGCGAAGCAGGTCGAACTCTTCACAACCCCGCTTGATGAACCTTGCTTGGAGAAAAGAGCTGCTGCGGAGGCGTTTGTGATTGATATGCTGGAGAATAGTCACATGTACAAAGTGTACCACAACTCAGCAGGGGGCTTGCCTGCGCTGGGAGACTTGATCAAGAGGGAGGGTTTCAAGGATGCAGATCACAGACCAGGCACATTCGGGGAGCTTTATAGGTACGGGACGGTGCATTGGCGGTCGAAACGGAAAGTTGAACAGCTGTCGCCGCCACCAAATGAAGATGAGTTGATTAGAGCGACGCCAACGACACCAGCGATGGAAAAGTAATATTTGGTGGATAGGACAGAGCATGGAAATGATTGAAAGGGCTTGAGAAGCCGGGCACGCCGGGATATGACACACAATCGCAAAGGCACTGGGCCATGAGAGGGGTCGGTGGAAGTAGTGGTTATTGCAGGGACATACCATGTCCAATCACACTTTATGTCCTAGGCACTCTCTCCCTTGACAATCTAGACAGCTAAAAATTGCAAGGTCTTCCATCCGTTTGCTAACAGTTCAGGATGTTTCTGCATAACCCTCGTCGCCATGGATCCTCCGACGGCTGTCGCAGTAGCAGCCACCAGAGCGTTGCTGGTGATAGAATAGACCCCCTCTTCTTCACGCGCCTCTCCTCGTCCTCGTACATGACCGTGTGTAGGACTTCAGGTAGATCCCAACCCTGGAGCACATTGCTGGCTCGGATCACTGTAGCAGTGTCGTTAACCTACATCGAATTGGGAGTGATCGGTATAAGTACCTTGTAAAGTTTCTTCTTGAAGCCGTTGCCCTATGCCATCAGATTTACAGCATCTTAGGATGCTTCAACGGCCAATCTCACCTTCGTCACCCTCATTGCGGCTAGCTTGGTGAAGGCTTCGCTTAAAGGGGCTATGTCCCAGGCAGGCGAGCTCTTTAGCTTGTCACCCAGGGCTTCTTGTAGGCAATTAACAAGTGTAGCTGCTGAAACCAAGCAATCCATACCGCCCTGGCCGGGAAACGGGTTAAATTGGTGCGAGGAGCTGTAATAGTGTTTACGGATTATATATTGCAGGTATATACCTAGGTAGGTAGAAGCATTCGCATGTCGAGGATATGAAAGGGCTCGTCACATACTCTCCAACAACCACAATGCGGCCAAAATGCCACTTCTTTAATATAAAATGGGGTAAAGCGGTAATCCCGGCACGCACCGGGTCTCTCTAGTTATATAGCTAATAAAAGTCTATATAGAGTCCGTTTTTCCGGGGAACTTCGGCAAGAAGCTCCTTGCTATAATTAAACGCTTTCTTATAATCCGCTTTAATAAATTAAGGGATAGTATTATAAGTAACCTTATAAATTTTTTAAGGAGATTAAATATTTAAAAATTATTAAAGTAATTTAACATTTAGCTAAAGCGTATAAAAATAATTAATTAATATATAGTAAATCTAATATAATAATAATAAATATATAAATAATATTTATCTCTATTAATTATTTATCTAACATTAAATTTATTAATAATATTACTAGTTTAATTTTAAATAAATAAAGCTATATATTTAAATATATTAAAGTAGATAGCCTAATTAAATATTATTTTTATAGGTGTAAAGAAATATATTATATTTATAAGTTGTAAAAAGGAAATAACCTTACTGTGTAAAGTTACTCGCGGCAGCTTAAGTGTAAAGTAAAATTAAGGTTTATAGAGGATAGGGGTTTATAAACTCTTCCACCGTAGCTACCTTCCTCTCGCTTTACAGAATTCTTAACTTTAATAGACGGAATTTTAAACGAAGAGTAGTTTATAACCTTTTTATATTAATCTTATTTAATTTTTTCGAAATAATACTTATTATTTTAATATTCTTTTATATCTTTTTTTAAATTATAAATTATATATAGTTTACTTTAACATTTACCTATACTTTAAAAATATTTCCTATTAAAATATAAATTATTATTTATTTTTAAATCTATTAATGTAAATAATCTTAATAAGAAGACGCTCTTTTTTTTTAAATATATTTATATAGAACTTAAAGTAAATTATATCGGTTAAACAAGCCTATTTTATAGCCGTGCCGCTCTCTTAAAATCGGTGTTATATTAATATAGTATAGTTTCCCCCTTGTATTATTATACTAGTCTCAGGTCTTTCTGGGTTCTGTCCATTGCGTTGTCCTTCGACAAGAGGAGCAATTAAATCTGGCCTTGGACTTACGTTTCCCCGTCTCCACTCATAAGTTGTCTACCAGGTTAATATAGCCTCCATGTCTTCCTGTAAGCCAAGCTGGTGGCAGATACGGAGCCCTTAAGGCTGGAGAGCAATGCTGGCTCCCACATTAGGTGTGCAGCTGTCGTAGGCTTCGAGGAGGAGATAATCGACGCCGAGATCCTCCAACATGACCGCACAAGCGAGGCCGGTAAGGCCACTCCCGGTAATACTGACCGTCATCTGGCGATTTTCTGTTTCCATCTCTTAAGCATCACTTACAATGGTGCGTGAAAACCGAGCAAAGTTGAATGACCGCACACGATTGCAGTGCGCTAAATTTGAGTTAAGTCTGATGTTAATGTCACGAACTGTCTTAGAAGAAGGCAGGTATTTAAGACCTTTAAAGAATAAATCTATTAATTTAAGTAGTAAACTAGCGATACTAAAGCGGCATCGGGCATAGTTAAATAAAGGCTGTTACGTTTGCCTAAAGATATAGAAAACGGAGATTTATATAGAAAAAATCGAAGGGTATATAGATACCTAGGTACCCCCGCTAACTCCCTACGCAGCCTTTATCACCACCAACTTTATTTAATCACCCCCTTATTAATACCACCTTAAATTAATTAATTATTAATCGGAATTAATAATTTAACCTTAATTTCTATTTTAAGACGCTTAAATCTTGTTTTCTTAGCGCTATAGCGATAGTAAAGGTATTAAATTACTCTAGTTATTATTAGCGATAATAACAAGGAAGAGGAGATATTAAATAAAATTATAAACTAAACACTATAGATTTAAGCGATTAGGTGCTCTAGCAAGTGTAGTAATAGTACGGTATAATTATAATAAAAAGGATATTCGGGTATAATAGCTATATAGTTTATATAATAATATATATATTAAATTAGGTAGTGGGCGTTACTTCTACACTAGGGGCTACATATATCTATATACCCTCCGATTTTTTTTATATAAATCTCTGTTTTCAAGATATAAGTTTCACGCTAAGAATTCATTAGTGCTATAGATAAGTTATCTTATAAGTTCCCCACTAGAAGTTAAATTAGCTAATAAACCACGTGAATTGCCACCTTGCGGCTTACTATATGCTAATGGAAAGGGTATAAAGGGCGTTTAAAAATATATAAAGATGTAGAACATAGGCCGGAGGGCAGTGGGACATATTGTGGATCTACTCTTAGCTATAATCGGCTCACCCAGCTCCGCCATTACGCCCACCCAGTATAAGCTCTATAGATAATTTCCATTAAATCTTTTTTAATATAATAACATAGCTTTATATTTTAATAAACTTTATTTTATATATTATGTCTTTAAACTAATTATAAATAGCTATAATATATATTTAGTTTTTATTAATTAAAAATTTAAAGAAATATACGTTAAAATTATAATAAAATAAATAAGATTTAAAAAGCTATTAAGTAAGCGAAAACTTTGTTTTATTTTAGCATTTTAATAAAGCATTTTAATAAAGTTTTCGCTTATTTAAAACGCTAAGTAGGTAGAAACTTAGATATAGGGTTAAATAGGTGCGGGTTTAAGCTTCCGAGTTAGAAAGTTATATTAATCTCTTAATAAATTTCGCGTGTAGGGCTTGTACTGGGCGGGCGCAATGGCGGAACTGGGTAAGCCGATGAGAAAAGCTGGGTGAGCCGATCATGGCTGCCCGGACCCGACCGTCTACCAGGCCATGCCCACACAACTGCGAACTTGAAAGTCTGTGTTCCTTTTAAGCTTCATTCTGTCCGGCAGAATCTAAAGCGGGGTTGCCTGGTGTCACCCGCTCTTTGTATCATTCCTGCCTCTGGCCAGGCAAAGATGCATGGCTTGTGCAGGCCACATGCATATTCCCAAACCTTTTTCTTCATTGCAGGTCTCAATATTGATACTATAGCATTGGTGCGACACTGTAGCTAATTATATGAGAACGGTCATGTCAGGTATGCTCCGGTTCCCTGAATCCACGTGCTTGTTTAACTACGTGAATTGACATTGTGCAATACATCGTGAACCGCTACTTGACCAATTCTCTAAAGTGCTCCATTGACATTGCGGTCGCTCGAGCTGAAATAGGAGCCGCTTCGGATTCTACTCGGCCCGATGACAGCCTGAAGGTTGTCGCAAGGCGCTTAGACGTCTTTGACAAGCCTGATATTGTGATGACGAAGCCTCCAGCACTACAAGCATCTTCCAAAAGCCCCTGCTAGTACAATAGAACTAACGCAACCACTCAACTTAAATGCAGAGAAGCTCCTATTAGGGCTCATTTTAGAATGAAGAAATTTGTCGAACATATTCTAATAGTGTGTTAGGCTATAAGGGGAAGTCATTAAGCTTGCTCTAGAGATGTTCTATTTTCTAAAGGTTTATTTTATACCGGGAAAACGGGGTCTTATCTTCTAGAGCTGCTCTCGAACTGCGCTTTTACTGCTTATCCACGTGAATAATTATAAATTATAAGCCGAATAAAGAATAAAAACAGAGATTTATATAGAAAAAATCGAAGGGTATATAAATACCTAACCGTTAAATCCCTATATAGCCTTTATTACTATTAAACTTTATTTAATTACCTCTTTATTAACACTATCTTAAATTAATTAATTAGTAATTAAAGGAAATTTATTTAAATTTAAATTTTATTTTAAATCTTTTTAATCTCGTGTTTTTAATATTATAAGGGTATTAAAAGTATTTTAATTTTAAAG
Source organism: Diaporthe ilicicola (assembly GCA_023242295.1). Taxonomy (NCBI): domain Eukaryota; kingdom Fungi; phylum Ascomycota; class Sordariomycetes; order Diaporthales; family Diaporthaceae; genus Diaporthe; species Diaporthe ilicicola. Next base: position 23,830 of record JALPVH010000449.1, on the reverse strand, counting down.
CGTAATAATAAATTAATAATTATAAATAAAACGTAAATATTATTATAATAAATTATTAATAGTTAACGCTTTAAATTTAAGCGATTAAAGACTTTAATAAATATAATAATAATATAATAAAGTTATAATAAAATAATATTTAGATATAGTAGCTATAAAGTTAATAGTTTATAATAATATATATATTAAATTAAGTAGTAAGCGTTATTTTTATATTAAAAGCTATATATATCTATATACTCTTTATTTTTTTTTATATAAATATATTTTTTTAAAAAAATAATTATTTTTATTAAACACTTTATATTTAATTAAATAGCTTAAAAAGATTAAATAGCTTATTTATTTTTAATCACTTAAATATTTAAATACTTATTTTAATTAAAAAAAAGATAATACTTTTCTTTAATATTATTACCTTATAATTAAGCTTTAAAAAGTTTATTAACTATTTTATTTATTTAAATTCCTTTATTAAGCTAGAATAATAGTGAATATTTAAAAAGAATAAAGTATAATATATCTTTTAAATTAATATAATAAGTTTTACTATATAAAACTTTTTATAATAACTTAATCTATTTTTATAAGCTTATTTATAATTAAAAGCTGCTATTTTATATTAATAGCTATAATATTAGGCCGCGCTTAATTTATTTATACCGGTGCTTTTAATAAGCTATTAGCTTATTAAAGTTAAAGCTATTATAGGCTATAAGCTAGTTTAACGCTATTAAGCATTATATAAAAGTGTTATCGCTATATAACTTAAGCCTTTAAATTACTTAAAATAAGTAATATTAAAAAGCCGCTATTACCTTAATTAAGGTTTTAGCTTTACTTAAATATATACTTATTATAACCTTTTTTATAAAACTATTTAAAAGTAATTATTTAGCCTACTATATAAAACCGAGATAACTATTAATTAAGCTTAAACTAGCATTTATATATATTTATTAAGCGAGTTTATAGCTACGGTTAAAATAAATAAGTAAAGCCACTATATTTTATTATTAAGTATAGTATCTAGATATATAAATTTAATAGCTTTATAGCTATAAAAATAAATTTTATTTATAATAAATAAATCTTTATTTAAGTAAAAAGTTTTTTTATTAAAATAAAAAACCGTAAAGATAAAAACCCTTTCTTATCTTAATAAATCGATATATTTATTAGCACCTTAAAGATATATAAGGTTTATTTTAAAGAAATAAATAAGTTTATTACCTATAAAGTAAAGATAAATAATAAATTAAATAGAAAGAAGAAGGTTAATTATCTATTATACTTTTTTAAGAAAGTTTACCTTTTATTTAAATAGATAAAGCTTAATTATAGAAATATAATATAGTTAAATAGAATTTAATTTAAAAAATATAATTATAAGTCTTTTAATCTTATACCTAGAAGGGTTTAAAAAAGTTTATATATTTAATTTAAAGATTTAAACTTAGGTGGCCTAAAGTAAAGTAATATAAAAAGGAAAAAGATAAAAGATATTTTTTTTTAATTAAACTTTATTTTAAAATAAGAAATTTATTTATAAACCTTAAGCGGCTTAAAAAGTAAGCGGCTTAAGAAAATAAGCGGCTTGTTAATTTATAATTAATTTAAAATAAAGACCTATTAATTCGCTAGTTAAATTATATAAGCAGTTTTCCCACCGTTAAGAAACCCCCGGTGAGACGGTAATGTTGGCTTGGATACTAAGTTTAGCTCTCGCGCGGACACGTCCCAAATAATACCACAAACCTCCCAATCCACTCAGAGCAGAGAGCGCCCCGACCTGGGCAGCCACCAGATAAAGGACAGACTAGAACCGGTGAGCCACCCTCCTTGGCACCGTTACAATATCCTCCCTGGCATAGACGAAGCTAGGTCTCGGCAAAATCCCACCTTCAGTCTCCGGGTGCACCGGCAGGCGCACAACGCCGTCAGTCGCCCGCGCCGGGTTCCTCTCCACCACTACAGAGGTAACAAGCTCGGTCGTAATGCCATCCTGCCTCTTGTCGTCTCTGCGCCGGTCCCTGGCTGATTTCCGCCCCAGAATACACGCCAGCATTCCGCCGCACCTGCTGCTGCTCTTGTTGCCACCACCGCTCGAGCCGGCCTCCACCCACACCATATTTCCATACTCAACCGAGGGCGTACGCAAAAGCGCAAAGTCAGATAACCCGGCCTGTTTGATGTCCTTCGGCGCGAGAAAGATCATGGTGAGGCTCCAGAGCACCACGTCCAGCCACCCGTTGCTCGCGATCATGGCGCCCGCCCACAGGAAGTATCCCTGCTTAACCGACACTCCTGACTCCAATATCATAGGGCCAATTGCCATGGGTGCGCAGCACGCAAAATAGATCAGCGGATAGATGAGGAACGCCGGATGGTGGCCTGTCCTCCGCGGGTTGCGCAACTGGAAGCGCACGCTCCATAGCAGTCGCAGCGGGCCCCGGGCCGGCCCATATGAGTCTGGTACGCGTATTTTGATGGCTGTGCCTATGAATGCTAATATGATAATGCTCAGCATGGCCAAGACCCAGCTGAAGTGTGTCCATAGGCGGTAGCCCGCGTACTCCTGGCTGATCCAGCACTATGTCATGCACCGTTTGTCTTCAGTACACGTTCACACGCCAAAAGGTGTTGTGGGTGGGGAACGGCATCAACAGGTTTTGCTTACCCAGGTGTCGACCCTGACAAAATACCCGCCATGATCCTTCCCATTATTTGAGGCCCAGACACCAGCCGCCACGATGATGAAGCTAAACGACCATATGGAAGCCACGATGAGGCGCAGCGCCTTGGACGAGATGGTATATCGGTGAACGACCAGGATATAGGTGTTGATCGAGACCGCCGCGGCAAACATCGCACTTGCCACGTCACCTTGCGACCGCAGCCACCCCTGCGCCCAGCACGTCTCGGACCGCACGGTGATGGCGTTGTGTTTGATCCAGACGATGTTAGGAATGAATGAGGTCGACTGGATGATGTCGGCGATGAGCAGCATATATATGAGAACCAGAAGCGGATTGTAGCCCTGGTAGCGCCGGCGGATGTTTGGTACTATGCCAAGCGTGGCCTCCTCAGTAGCATCCAAGAATTGTTGTCGCGGGAGAGGATCGCTGGCTGGCGACACGGGCGAAACAGCGTATTTGCCTGCCATTTCAATGGCATTGTACGATGCATGACTGCGAAGTTGATCCTGCCGAGTCCTGTGTTTGAGCGGGACAGGCAGACGAGGGATCAGTCGAGACCTCGAGCATCGAGGTCGAGGCGGGGCATTCAGACGGCCTTGGATGACGCGGTATGTTATGAAGGAGAATATGCTGGTGCATAGTATCAGGGAGACCACAGCGAGGGCGCCTATGACCGCAAGACCTGCTCTCAGGTTGTCATCTAGCGGCGAGAGATCGCCTGTGCCAAGTGGCTGTGTCGGGCCGTAGTCGGTCCAGGTGTGAGCCATCATGTACTACCTCGACGGACGTGTTACTGGATGACGAGGACCGGACAGGAAGTATTGCCTAATTCTTTGGATTGTCGTATTCGCTTAGTAGACGCGAGGCACACATGTCACGGTCTGCCATGTGGCCTGACGGGAACATATTGAGGGCAACAGTTGGAACGCCATCAGCTCGCACAAGAAGCAGGTGCCTCTGGTCTACAAATATGAACTATACAAAAGGAAAACATGGCAGCTGAGCGGAGTAAGCGCGAAATAGCAGGCTTCACTTACCCCACAAGACCGGGTCGCCCAGCTGCCAACTGCAGCACCCTGATTCAGGGCGCGACTCAGAGGGCGCAATGCAATTCTGGCAGCAAGCTTCATGAGGCCCTCTATTAAGGTTTCTCCGCTCGAGAGCAGAAAGTGAGCGCTGGGGTTCATCAACGCTTGGGCCTCGGATGCCCAGAAATAATCGAGTCCGTCCTTTAAAAATGCGACCACATGCTATAACGTCCACACATAGCTCTCCACTCAGACTCTGATGTCCAGACTGGTGGGTGGGGTTTTTTGGCACGCGCACGCGCTCATTTGTCCAGCCAAGCACTGATCACCGTTTAAGGTGGAGGAGCGCCTGAAGGCGTACGTTGCTTCTCCAGGGCTGAAGACGAACAGAGAAAGTAATGAAAGAGCTGATGTTGCTTGCCATTGGCCGCGCACAGATGCAAGAAGTGAGTTTATCAGACGCTTAGGGACCACCGTTAAATTTTAGTCTTTTGTAAGCCTCGACAGTGCTCGTGGTTCCCAGATGTCTGAAAAGATTGTCGCTGAGGTCTATCGTTCATTAATGCCCCCATATTGGCAGAACTTTAGACCCTTGTAATTTGCGACGCGACAGTTAGAGGCAAAAAAATTGATTGCGATCCCAGCTCCAAATCAGAAAGGGCCGGGCGCTTCGGAGCCAGTGCTTTATAGCTTGCACAGGAATATTGTCACATTGCAACCTCGAAACGCCCGGTATCTGGTCCCGGCGGGGGCGCACGTGCTTTGGGTCTAAGAGACGAGTATATCGAGTACCTGCGATGACGTTTCTCTAAACCTAAGGTTCAGGGCTGCATCTTCAGAGCATAGCAGTTTGACATGGCCCGGGCCAGCTCAATTCTTCATATTCTTACAAGTGCACGGTTCTGGATCCACCAAGGCTGTTCCCTCCAGAGCTCAACATACCGTAGCCAATATATTAAGTCAGGCTACAGGTAAAGCATATCTTACTTTGAGCCACCCCCACTTCCCATGGAATGAGACGTGCGGTAAATGATTTAAAGGTTGCTCAACTGGCAAGTTTTGACGAGGGTCTAAGAAAGTACTTATTATCGCAGCATCAACTAAAGGGTATACGTGACCGGTGATAAAAGATCTGTTTAATGTACATGCCTTTAAGTTCTGCCACCTTTTAACGTCTTCTAGAGCATTATCTTGATCCACATGATGATTTAGAGACATGATCGCAAAACTGACTCAATCATATCCATCAGAGCTGACCTTGAAATTCTATCGAAACTCTATCTCTTATTGCCACGGTTGCCGTCCTTCCAAGGGCACGGTGATACATCAGCTAACACTTTCATGACCGCAATCATATCAACTTCCCCCAGACCAGACTCAACCGCTTTCCTATATAGCAATGAACTGGCGTTAATGATGGGCATACGGATTTATGCTTCCCTTGCAGCGCATTGAATCAGCTTAGTGCTGTCGTGGAGTGCTGTTGTGGCAGTCCTTCATGGCCGCCCGAGGCGACTAATCTCTGGGAAGACTCTCGAGGTGGAAAGGTGATCTAAAAGTGATCTAACAAATAGCCTTATTGGCTCTTAGTTATGGAAACCGCTACGGGTGCCTTATATTTATGTGTCACTTGGGTGGAGCAGACGCAGTGCCCAGCTAAGTTCCTGTAAGGAGTTGAAACCTCTAATAGATAGATGATATTCAAAAAACATTCTGTTCATTCCTAGCACATGAGAACCTTCTAATCTCGATCTTGGTCAATTCCCCTAGCTTATCCGTCAAATTTCGTCTTTTAAGATCGGTCTTCCCTTATGCCCCCTGGCCAGGAGGTAGTATAAAGAGATCGGAGATTCGCACCGGTTAAATCGGAGGGTACACCGGTATAAGCCGCTAATAGCGCTAATAGCTATACCGACTAGCGCCTTTAGCCGCTGCTATCGCTATTATACTTTACTTAATAACTATATATTAACGCTTTATTTAATCGTTTAATTTCTTATTAGAATTAATTAATTTACTATCGAAAATATACTCTTTTTAATTAAATATTATTTTTTTATTATTTTAACGATAATATAAATTTTAGATTATATAGGTTTTAAGGCGTAGTAATAAGCTAATTATTATAATTAAAACTTAAATATTACCGCTATAAATTATTATTAGCTAATACTTTTAAATTCTTTTCCCTTTTTAAAACTTTTTTAAAATAAATATAATATTTATAAAAACTTTAAGGCCGATTTAAATAAAGCTATAAAATTTATTAAATTTTTAATAGTAATTTAAAGGTTAAAGGGTAATTATATAGTATTAAGATATAATTAAAGTATTTAGCGGCTTATAACCGTTATAATAAATAACGTTATAATAATTAAAACTAGTTATAAATAATAAACGATTATTTATATAATATAATTAATATTAAATAAATAAAAACTTATTATTTAAAAGGGTAAATATATTTATTATAGTTTTTAAGAAATATTTAAAGCTTAATATAGCTAGATAAAGTTATTTAAAGTATATATTACTTTTCTTATTTATATTATATAAGGCTTATTTTTTATAAAGCTAAAATAATTTAAAGTAATACTTTAATAAAAGTATTTTAATATTTAATTAAAACTTAATATAATAATAAATTAGTTAATAGGCTTTAAAAAGTAAAAGTAAAGTATTTATATATTTATTTAAAAGATATTAAAATAGTTTAAAAGGGTTTTTAATATTATTAAATTTTTAATAATAAAGGTAATATAATAAATATTTTTTAATATAATAAGTAAAAAATAATATAAATTTAAAAGTAATAATTTATAAAAAATCTATTACTTAATTATATATATATAATAAATAATAAAAAGATATTATTTTTTTAAGATATAACGGTAACTTATATAAAGAAGAATATTTTATTATTTTAAGGTATAATAAATAATAAAAAGGAAAGTAGCTTTTAATAGCTTTTAAAATAAGTTAATAACCTTTTATAATAATATAAAGCCGAAATATCTATTTTTTTTATTATTAATTATAATAACGTTTTAATTAATATAATTAGCTATTAATTCCCTTAAATATATTATTAGCTATATATATTTTATATAAATATAAATATTATTCTTAATATTAAGAAAGAATAAAGAAAGCTAAGCTAAAGATTATTAATAATATAAATAATAGTAAAAAGTATTTTTAAAAGCGTTAAAGCTAAAAGTTTTAAAAAGTATAATAAAAATATTATTATTTTAAATACCTTAATAAAAAATAAGTTAATAATACCGTTAAAAGTATTTAATAACGTTCTCTATATTTAATAAATATTATTTAACCTTTTTATAGTTATAAAATATATAATAAACCGGAAAGTTTATAATATAATATAATAATAACTTTAAAAAAACTTTTTAAATTAACCGGTAATTTTTAATTATTTTAAGATATAATATATTAATAAAAAAAAGGATTATTATTAAATAAGCTATTTATAAAACTTATAAAAACCTTAACTTTAGCTTATATATAATATTTTTTATTAAAAGTATATATTAAAAACTTAAGCATTACTTTAGCTATAATATAGAAAATATTCTTTATTTTATTAAAGTTATTAATAAAGCTTTTCGGGATATATCTTATAACTTTTATTTTAATAAAGCTTATTAAAAGATAATATTATTTAAAAGATTTAATAAATAAAAATAAATAGGTAAGCTTTCTTTTTAAGTTATAAAAAAGATATTTAAACTTTTTATAAAGATTAAGTGCTATATATAGCGTATATTAAAAAGTAAAATATTATAAAAAACTTATATAGCTTTAAGCTATAACTGCTTTATTTCTATATAATATAAATTAATTTATATTAGCTATATAGCCGATAAAAAGAAGGTTAATATTTCTTTTATAAAAAGTAATATTTATAAAGATTTTTATTTTAATTATAATCTTTTTATTAAAAATTTATTTTTTATAATACTTTTATTAAAAAAGGTTACCGCTATAAAGAAAAAGCTTTAAAAAATAGCTATATTTATAATAAATAAAAATAATATCTTTAAAAGCTATATAAAAGCTATAATAAATAAAAAGATAATCTTAATTATTATAAATTTAAATAATAAAGTAAATAATAAAATAAAGGTAATAATAGCTTTTATATAAAAGATAAACTCGGCTTTTAAATAAAATAATAAAAGTTTATAATCTTTAAATAATAAGGATATTTATAATAATAATTTTTAGCTAATAGCCGTTTATTAAAACTAGTAGCTAATAAAAAAGCTTATAAAGTAAATATAGTAATAGCTTTAAAAGTAAAAATATTAAATAAAGGCTATAATAATAGCTTTTTTAACTTTTAAAAAGTAATTTATAAAAATAATAGGAATTATTAAATTATATATAATCACTAATAATTATAAAATATTAAATAAGGTTTAATAATAACTTAATTATATTTATTTTATTTATATTTTATAAACCCTTCTTTTTTAATAATTAAGCTTTTTATTAATATTAATATAAATATTTAAGGTACCTTTTTTAAATATACCCCTTTTAAGCGGTTTATAATAAATTATTAAATTTAATATACCTTTATAAATTTATAAGTATTATAAAGCTAAATAATTTTAATTTTTTATTACTTTACGCTTATTTTTTATAAAGGTTTTTTTTAAGATATCTTTTTTTCTTTATTTTTTTATATTTTTTAACTTTAATTAATAAAGAAATTTATTTTATTTTTTAGTTAATAGGGCCTTTATTAACCTATTTACTATTATTTATATTATAGGTATATATTTTATTATAATATATTTTTTTATCGATTATTTTATTTATTTAAGTTTCTTTATTAAGCTAAAATAATAGTAAGTATTTAAAAAGGATAAGGTATAATATATCTTTTAAATTAATATAATAAGTTTTACTATATAAGACTTTTTATAATAACTTATTATTCTACGCTAATAGCTATAGCGTTAAGCCGCACTTAGTTTATTTACGCTAATGCTATTAATAAGCTATTAGCCCGTCGAGGTTAAAGCTATTACGGGCCGCAAGTAACCTAATCTAACGCTATTAAGCACTATATAAAAGTGCTATTGCTATATAACTTAAGCAAGTTTCTTAAAATAAGCGATATTAAAAAGCCGCTATTACTTTAAAGGTTTTAGCTCTGCTTAAATATATACTTATTATAACCTTATTCCGCTATATTATAAGATTACTTAAAAGTAATTATTTAGCTTATCGCATTACCGAAACTAGGATAATTGCTAGTTAAGCTTAAACTATTACTTATATATATTTAAAACTTAAGTAAGGCTATTATATTTTATTATCTAAATATATAAATCTAATAGCTTTATTATAAATAGCTATAAAAATAAACTTTAAATATAATAAGTAAATCTTTATTTAAATAAAAAGTTTTTTTATTAAGGTAAAAAAATATAAAGATAAGAAACCTTTCTTATTTAAGTAAATAAATATATTTATTATTACTTTAAAGATATATAATTCCAAGATTTATTTTAAAGAAATAAAGGAATTTATTACCTATAAGTTAAAGATTAATAATAAATTAAGAAAAAAATAAAAGGTTATAAGTTTAGTACGCTTTTTTAAAAAGGTTTACTTTTTATTTAAATAGATAAAGCTTAATTATAAAAATATAATATAGTTAAATAAAATTTAATTTAAAAAATATATAATTATAAGTCTTTTAACCTTATATTTAAAAAGAATATTTCTTTTATATTTTTTATTAAAGTTAATAATTATAAATATTTATATATATTATAACTTAATATTATAGTATATTAGTTAAGTATTAAGGTACCCTTTTATATTAATAATATAAAGGGTATAAGTTTAAATCCCGCTAATATTTTTTTAACCCGCCCTTCTTTTAATACGCCCTTTTAATATTAAAGGGTAAAAATATTTATTTTAATTAATTTCCTATAATTATATACTTATTATTATTAGTTATTATACCTTTAGCTAATAAATTTTTTTTTTATATTATAGGTTTTTCTTTATTAAGCGCTTATAAAACCTTTTAAAAGGTATTTAATAGTATAATAAATACTTTTTACTATATAAAGTTATTTATAAAAGCTTAAGTATAAAGTAAACCGAGGTTTATAAAAGATAAAGGAGCTATAGCCTTAACTTTAACTATAGCTTTCTTTCCTTTACTTATTATATTTTAAGCTTTAAAAGATAAAATTTAAATAAGATAAATAGTTTATATATTATAACTTTATTTTAAGAATAATAATTTTTATTTTAATTAGTTTAATAGTTTAAGTATTATTATATTTAATTTAAATAATATTCCTATTTAATTTTATTAAAAGTTTTTTAAAAAGCTTATTTATAAAAACTATTTCTTTTATAGCTTATATAAATATTAAAAGTTTAACTTTTATTATTAATATTATAACTATATTTTACTTATTTTACCTTTAATTAATAAAGCTTTTAAATAATTATATAATAAAAGTTTATAAGCTTTTCCGATTTAATAAATTATTTATAAATAAAGTATTATTTATAATTATTAAATTTTTAAAATTTTTAAAATATAAAGTAATTTATTTAATATTATTAAAATATAAAATAATTTAATTAATAATATTTTAATACTTTTTATTTAAATTAATTAAAAATTAAATAAGTTATAATATAATAAACGCTATATTTAATTAAATAAATATTATAATAAATAAAAGCTTTTTTAAGTATAAGGTTAAAAAACCTATAATTATATTTTTTAAATTAAATTCTATTTAACTATATTTTATTTTTATAATTAAGCTTTATTTATTTAAATAAAAGGTAAACCTTTTTAAAAAAGCGTAATAAATAATTAACCTTTCTTTTTCTATTTAACTTATTATTTATTCTTACTTTATAAGTAATAAACTTATTTATTTCTTTAAAATAAACCTTATATATCTTTAAAGTAATAATAAATATATTAATTTACTTAAATAAGAAAGGGTTTTTATTTTTACGCTCTTTTACCTTATTAAAAAAACCTTTTATTTAAGTAAAAATTTACTTATTATAAATAAAATCTATTTCTATAGCTATAAAGCTATTAGATCTATATATCTAGATATTATTAACTATTTTATTTATTTAAATTCCTTTATTAAGCTAGAATAATAATAAATATTTAAGAAAAATAAGGTATAATATATCTTTTAAATTAATATAGTAGGTTTTATTATATAAAACTTTTTATAATAACTTATTAATTTACTTTTATAAGCTTATTTATAATTAAAAGCCGCTATTTTACGTTAATAGCTATAACGTTAAGCTGCGCCTAATTTATCTACGTTAGTACTTTTAATAAGCTATTAGCCTATTAAGGTTAAAGCTATCGCAGGCTATAAGTAACTTAATCTAATACTATTAAGCATTATATAAAAGTACTATTGCTGTATAACTTAGGCCTTTAAGTTATTCGAAATAAGCGATATTAAAAAGCCGCTATTACTTTAAAGGTTCTAGCTCTGCTCTATAAATATATACCTATTATAACCTTTTCCGCTATATTGTAAGACCACTTAAAAGCAATTATTTAGCCCACCAAAATTAAGATAATAGTTAAGCTTAAACTAGCACTTATATACACTTAAGACCTAGGTAAGGCTACTATATTCTATTATTAAGTATAATATCTAGATATATAGATTTAATAGCTCTATAGCTATAGAAATAAACTTTATTTATAATAAGCAAATTTTTACTTAAATAAGAGGTTTTTTTATTAAAGTAAAGAAGCGTAAAAATAAAAACCCTTCTTTATTTAAATAAATTAATATATTTATTATTACCTTAGAGATATATAAGGTTTATTTTAAAGAAATAAATAAGTTTATCGCCTATAAAGTAAGAATAAATAATAAGTTAAATAGAAAAAGGGAGGTTAATTATTTATTATACTTTTTTAAAAAGGTTTACCTTTTATTTTAATAGATAAAGCCTAGTTATAAAAATATAATATAGTTAAATAAAATTTAGTTTAAAAAAAAACATAATTATAGGTCTTTTAACCTTATACCTAGGAGGGATATCTAGATATTATACTTAATAATGGAATATAATAGCTTTACCTAGGTTTTAAGCGCGTATAAGTGATAGTTTAAGCTTAATTAGTAATTGTTTCGGTTTCGCGCGGCAGGCTAAATAATTACTTTTAAGTAGTCTTATAATATAGCAAAAAAGGTTATAGTGGATAGGTATATATTTACACTTAAGAGCAGAGCTAGAACTTAATAATAGCGGCTTTTTAATATCGCTTATTTCGAGCAACTTATTTAAGTTATATAGCGATAGCACTTTTATATATTAATAGTGCTTAACGGCGTTAAATTAGGTTACTTATAGCTTATAATAGCTTTAACCTTAACGGGCTAATAGCTTATTAAAAGCATTAGCATAAATAAATTAAGCGCGGCCTAATACTATAGCTATTAGCGTAGAATAGCGGCTTTTAACTATAGATAGGCTTATAAAAGATTAATAAGTTAGTATAAAAAGTTTTATATAGTAAAACTTATTATATTAATTTAAAAGATATATTATACCTTATTCTTTTCGGATATTTACTATTATTCTAGCTTAATAAGGGAACTTAAATAAATAAAATAATCGATAATAAATAAAAGTAATTTAATTTTTTATTAATAGGTTTATATTTCGGCTTATATAGCGACATTACTTTATAATAGTAGCTTTTTAGCTATTTTAAAAACTATATAAAAAATATTCTTTTTATTAATAAATTTAATAATCCTCTTAATATATAAGATTTAAATAAGCTAAATCTTTCTATTTAAATAATTTTATATAATCTTTATATTTAAAAACTATTATATTAAATCCCCTTTATTAATCTTATATTTCTTTTAAAATTATTAAATAAAATAATTAACTTTATCTTATTTATTTTTTCGGTAAGCTATAATAATATTATTAATATAGAAAAATATAAGAATAGTATTTTTAATATAGTAATAAGGTTTATATAAAATTTAAATATATTTATATTTAAAAAGTATTTTATTTAGCTTTTTCTATTAAAAAAGTAATAAGATTTATAGCTTATATAATGCTTTATTAAATATTAAAATTATTTTCTTCTTTTTATACTTTTAAAATATTTTTATAAAGATATTTTAATTAATAAAAATATAGATAAATATATTAATAATCTTATATTAAATTAACTTTAAGTTAAACTTATTTATAATAACGATTAATATATAAAAAGATCTTTCTATAAATATTATAATATAAGTTTTTTATATTTATTTAGAAATTTATTAATCTTTTTTAATTATAAATCTTACTTTATATTTCTAAAGAATATTATATTTATTAAACTTATAAATATATATCTATATATAATTTAAGATTTATTTTTCTGCTATATAGAAATCTTTCTTATTAATCTTTATTTAAAACTTTATATTTCTATAGCTTTATAAATAGTTAGCTTTTATTTATTTAAATAATACTTTAAAAAAGTAATTTTTAAAATCTTTATATTATTTTAATAAATTTAAAAAATTACTTTTATATATTTTTACCCTTTAATATAAATATCTTTTAATTTAAGCTTTATTAAAGATTTTTCCTTTTAACTTTACTATTAATATAACTTTTATTTTTATAAGAAATATTATTTATTAAATAATATTTTTTTAAACCTTTTTAATAAATAATATTTCTTTATCTGCTTTTATTTAAATTATATAAGCTAAAAAAGTAAATAACGGTAATTATAAAAGTATAAATAATATAGTAAATTTTACTTTTATATAAATATTATTTTATTAATTTACTTTAAAGTATTTTTCTTTTACTTTTATATTTCTTTTTAAAATATTATTAGTATTACTTTTTTTTTAATTCTTTATAAAATATTCTTATTATTTTATATTAAATAAAGTTTTATTTTCTTTATTATTTATTTCTTTTAAAAAATCTTTTTCTTTTAATTTAAATATTTTATCTTTATTTAAAAAAATATATATTTTTATTTATTTTATTAAACAGTTAATATTATAATTAAAGTTTATTTAAACCCTTTTCTAATTTTATTAAATATTTAATATTTATTAAAATAATATTTTTTATATTAATTACTTTCCTAATAGCTAAAACTTAAATCTAATAAATATTTAATAATTAATATTTAATAATTAATATTTAATAAGATATTCGATTTATATATATAGCTTTATATATTAATATCTTTTTTTCTTAAGCTATATATTTATTATTATTATATAAGCTTTATAGCTAAATACTTAAAGATAAGCTTAATTTAATTTTAAATTTAATTATAAAATTTTTAGCCGTTTTATAATTATAATATAAAACTTAAAATATAAAGTTTATTATTTTTATTTATAAAGAAATATTCTTTTATTAAGATAAATTATTATATATTTAATTTTTAATTAAAAAAAGGTTAAAAGTTTTAAGCTTATTTATATTATTTATATTTTCTTTTTAATTATACCCCTTAAGCGCTTAACTTCTTTATTTTATATTTATATATTTAATATTAAAGATTTAATTCTAATATATTTTAATTTAATAAATTCTTTTATTACTTTTTTATAATAAAATATTTCTTTATTATATTTAATAATTTTAACTTTTATTTTATATTATATCTTTATTATTTTTAAAAAGGATTTAATAACTTTAAAAATATATTATTATTTTAACTTTTAAAATAATAATATTAAATATATTTCAAACCTTTATATATAAGTAATAGCTAAAATATATAATTATAAATCTCTTATTTATAATTATAAAAGTTAAGCGCTATCTTTTTACCTTTTTATTTAAAACTATCCCTTAATATTTAATAGATTTACTTTATAATTTTAGCTAAAATATATATTTTATACTTTATAATTATCGGTTTTTAAATATATATCTTTTAAAATAAATTAATTAAATATTTTAATATAATAAAATTTAAATAATTAAATCGGCTATATTATAAAATAGCTTTATTTATAAATAATCTTCTTTATATATATATAATATATTTCTTTCTTTATATATTAAAAGAAATATTAACCTTATAAGGTTAATATTTAATAATATATTAATTAAAAATATTTTTAAATTTATATAAAGTTAATTTATTACTTTATTTTAATAGGTTTTATTTATTATTTTAAAAATACTTTTTTATAGAATTATTTTAGTATAAATATTAATAAATAGGTAAAATAATATTTTAAAAAAAATATTCCATTATATTAATATTATATTATACTTAAATTAAAGCTATGTCCCTTAATTAAAAATAGTTATTATATATAGCTAATTATATATTAAATAATCTTTTATTATTATTAATAATAAAAATTATATTTATAAAGTTAAATATTATTAAATATTTTAAATAATATTTTTTTATATTTATTATAAAAGCTTTTTTAACCTTTATAATTATAATATAATATTTTAAAAGTTAATTCTTTACTTTTTTAATAACTTTTTCTTTTATTAATTTTAATATTTTTAATTTAAACTTTAATTTTAAACCCTTTAAAGTTTAAACTTATACTTATAAATTAATATTACTTTTAAAAGCTTTTTTAACTTATTTCTTTAAATATTTTTAAGGTTTAAACTTATAATAAGCCTTTTCCGGAAAGATATAATAATAATATATAAGGGTATAAAATATCTTATATATAGAATAGTTTTTAATAAATCTTTAATTTTATTAAGCGCGCTTTCTTTTATTATAGCTTTTATATAAATTAATTATACCTTTTTATAATAATATATAATCTTTTATAATATAAATATTTTTAATTTTACTATTATAATCTTTTATATTATTATATATAATTATAAATACCCTTTTTAATATTTTAATATTTTTTTATAAGCTTTAAATTATTAATTTTTAATAAAGGTTATTTTTAACTTTATAAAATATAAAGCTTTTATTAATAATTAATTATTTTTAAACTTATTTAAAGAAAACTATTTAAAAGAGTAAAATCTTTTATATTGCTTAAAATATATTTAAAACCTATAATATAATATTTTTAGCTTTTAAAAGCTTTTTTATAAGCTCTTTTATTATAAGTAATTTTTACCGGTTAATTTAAATATTTACTTTTTTAATATTTCTTAATAGCTTAAAAGCGTTTTTATATATAATTTAAAATTTTATCTTTTTATTTATAAAAAATAAGCTATATCTATTTTTTAAGTTTTAATATTATACTAGTAATAATTTATTCGGCTAATAATATATTAACTTATATATCGGGGTAATTATTTATATTATTTATTTTTAAAGTTTATAAATAGTATTTTATTTCTTTATATAGTTAAGCTTATTTTATTTATAGCTTTATATATCTAAATTATATATTTTAAAGCCGGTATTAATAAGGTTAAATAGTAATTATTAGCTATTTCTTTTCTTTTAAATAATTTTAAATTTATTAGCTTTATTATTAAAACCTTTAATTATTTAAAAGGTTAAGCCTTAAGATATTATAACTATTTTTATATATTTTCGAAATTAGATATTAGGTTTTTATAATTTTAAAAGAAATTTTTCTTTTTAATTAATATATATTTCGAGCCTATATATTTAAAATTAAATATAAAATTTATAATTCTAATCGTTATAATTACCTAGTTTTATTAAAAAGGCGTTAAAGGTTTTTATATTTATATTTTCGGCTATTTTCTTAATTAGCTTAAAGCGATAAAACTTTTAATTATTAAATTATATATAATTACCGATAATTATAAATTATTAAATAAGTTTTAATAATAACTTAATTATATTTATCTTTTATATAAACCCCTTTCTTTCTAGTAGTTAAGCCTTTTTATTAATATTAGCGTAGATGCTTAAAGCACCCCCTTTAAGTGCGCCCCCTTTAGGCGGTTTATAGCGGACCGTTAAATTTAATAGTTACCACTTTTTTTTATTTCCACCTTTTTCTTATCCCTAATTTTAGCTGTAGGTAGCCCTATAAAGGGAGCCGCAGGTAGCCCTATAAAATTTCTAGTTTAGTAGCTAGCTAGCGGCTAGCAATAGCGGGCTAGCGGGCAGCGGGCTAGCAAGCGGCTTATAATAACGGGCTAGCGGGCAGCTAGCTAATAGGCGGCTAACAGTAACAGGCTAGCGGCGGCTAGCTAATAGTACCCCTTAAGGGATATTAAGGGACAGCTATAATATATTAAGCTAATATAGTATATAAGGTTTAATATAGCATGTTAATTTAATATAGTATGTTAACGAAAAAGGCTTAGCGTTTAGCTTATATAAAGTTTTTCGGAATTTTAGCTACTTATTAAGGTAAGGAAAAGATTTAACTTTATAATCTTTATAGTAAAAGGGTTAGAGCGGCAGGCTAATAAGTAAGAAATAGCTAGAGTAAATGTTAAAAATAGCTAATATATAAGTTTAACTTATAGCTAAAGCTTTTTTTCTTTTTTCGCTTTAAAGTATATAGATTAAACGTTATACCCTTTTAATTAATATATTATATTAACCCTCCTGGGTATAAGGTTAAAAGACCTATAATTATATATTTTTTAAACTGAATTTTATTTAACTATATTACGTTTCTGCAATTAGGCTTTATCTCTCTAGTTTATTTAAATAGAAGGTAAACCTTTTTAAAGAAGCGTATTAGATTTATAACCTTCGGTTCTTTCTTCGGCTTATTATTTATTATTGCTTTATAGGTAATAAATTCCTTTATTTCTTTAAAATAGATTTCCGAGTTATATATCTTTAAGGTGATAATAAATATATCTATTTGCTTAAAGAGGGAAGGTTTCTTATTTTTATACTTTTTTACCTTAATAAGAAAACTTTTTACCTGGGCAAAGATTTACTTATTATATTTAAAGTCTATTTCTGTGGCTATAGAGCTGTTAAATTTATATATCCAGATAATAAAATATAGTGGCCTTATCTGTAGTTTGTTCCAACCGCAGCTGTAAACTCGCTTAGTGGATTTAAGGGTCTTAGATGCGTATAAGTGGTGGTTTAAGCTTAACTATTGTCTCGGTTTCGGTGGCGCGGCAGGCTAAATAATTGCTTTTAAGTAGTCTTGCGGAAAAGGTTATAGTGGTTGCTCGGTTTTGCTAGATGGGTATATGTTTAAGCAGAGCCAGAACCTATATATATCCTATAAGATAGTTAGGGCAATAGCGGCTTTTTAATATCGCCTATTTCGAGTAACTTATAAAGGCCTGAGTTATATGGCGATAGCACTTTTGTATATTAGTAGTGCTTAACGGCGTTAGACTAGGTTGCTTGCGGCCTGCGATAGCTTTAACCTCGACGGCTTATTAAAAGTACTAGCGTAAATAGACTAGGCGCGGCCTAACGCTACGGCTATTAGCGCAGAATAGCGGCTTCTAATTATAAACGGGCTTATAAAAGATTAATAAGTTACTATAAAAAGTTCTGTATAGTAAAACCTACTATATTAATCTTAAAAGATATATTATATCTTATTCTTCTCGGATATTTACTATTATTCCAGCTTAATAGGGGAACTTAAATAAATAAAATAGTCGATATATTATATTAAATTAATATACTATGTTAAAATAATATAGAATATTACTTTTATATAATATAAATAGCTAAATATAATATATTTAATCCTTAATACTCTTTAATAAGTAGGTAGTAAATAATTAGCGATAAAAATTATAAGGGGGGGCGGGTATTAAAGTACTTTTAATTATAAAGCTTATTTTATAGCTAATAGCTATAGCAATAATAATAATATTTTAGTAAAATCGACCGAATAAAAAAAAAACGGTATAATAAGATAATTAATAACTGTAATTATAACTTTATAATTAATAACTATAATTATAGCCCGATTTATAATAATTATAGTTATATAATAACGATAACTTTCTTTAAATAATAGCTTAATCTATATAAGCGATTATATAGTAAGGGCGTGTAATTATAGCTACTATTTCATGGAAAATATTTTAAAAGTAAAGGGATAAATTCGAAGAGATTAAATCTATAGAAAATAGGTATAAAGCGGCTTCTTTTAAGTATAGCGAGTACCTTATATAGTAAAATATAGCTAAATATAGCTATAAAAGCCTAGTAATAAGCCGGCGCTTAATTAGCGCTTAAGGCCTTAAACGTTTATTATATATTATTTAATAATATTTATATTATAATATTAATAGGGTTATTATTATTATTAATTTATTTAACTTTATTAATCTTTTATTATTTATATATTTAATATAAAGCTATAATATTAACTATTAACCTTTTTTACTTTATTATTTCTAACTTTATTAAATATTTATATAATAAATAGAAATCGATATAAATAATAAAAGGAATTATAAAAAAGTTACATTAATTAATAATTAATTATATAGATTATTATTTTTTTAATTTTATTACTTAAAGCTTAAAATATAATAAAGTAAAGGGAAGGAGATTATAATTAAAGTTAACGTTATAGCTTTCCCTTTCTTTATAAACCTTATTTACTTTATATTTAAGCTTTTATAAATAACTTTATATAATAAGAAGTATTTACTATACCGTTAAATATTTCCTAAAAGGTTTTATAAGTATTTAAGAAGGAAAAACTATAATATAAGGAAAAACCTTTTAGCTAGAAATATAGTAACTAATAATAATAAGTATATAATTATAGGAAAATAGTTAAAGGGAAAATTAATCTTACTCTTTAGCGCTAAAAGGGTGTATTATTAAAATAATAGGTCGAAAAAAGCATTAATAAAATTTAAACTTATACCTTTTATATTATTAATATAAAAGAGTACCTTAATATTTAATTAATACGCTATAATGTTATAATTAGTTATATTATTAATAAAAATATTATTTTAATATTAAAATAACTAGTTATATTATAAATTTTTATAATTAATATATCTTTAATAATTTATAAATACTTAATTAAAATTAATTATATATATTATTATATATCTTATATTATAAAAGGTTAACGGTTTATTTTATTAATTATATAATTAATTTATAAGCTAAAGTGTTAATTATAAATTAAAATATTATTTATAAAAATTATTAAAATTACTATTATTAAATTAATTAATATATATTTTACTCTTTAATTTAAATTAATATTTTATTATTATAATTATTTATTAAGTTTATTAATATAATTAATTAATAAATAGTAGATATTAATAAAAATTTTATTAACTTTATTAACTTTTATTAATTTTAATATTTATTAAAATAAAGAAATTAATTAAAATTAATATTAATTAATATTAATTAATTATAATTGTTTATTTTTATTACTTAAAATAATTTATAATAATTATAGCTATATTATTAATTTAAAATAAATAACTTTAATAAAGAAATTAAGTTTTTATTGTAATAAAATATTTTAGTATATAAAATTAATCTTAATTTATATTAGCTAAATAAACTATTTATATAATTTATTATAAAGCGCTTAAAAATAAACTTTTCTTTATTTAAAGTTTAATTAATTAAACTTTTTTATATTTATTTT
The DNA here is from genome assembly GCA_023242295.1 of Diaporthe ilicicola. Lineage (NCBI taxonomy): Eukaryota > Fungi > Ascomycota > Sordariomycetes > Diaporthales > Diaporthaceae > Diaporthe > Diaporthe ilicicola. The sequence goes on along the minus strand of JALPVH010000449.1, from coordinate 3,487 downwards.
ATAAAACTTTATATTATACTTTTTTTTATTTTAATTATTATATTATTATTTTAATAATTTATTATAAACTATTATTTTATTATTATTAGCTATTTTATTAATTAATTATTTTCTTTTTTATTTTTTAATTAATATTTAAAATATTTTAATAATAAATACCTTTTTAAGTTATATTTAACTTCTTTTAACTTTTTAATATTTATTAAATTTAATATTAACTTTTTTAAAAATATATACTTAATTAATGTGGTTAACTAGTGAGTGGCGAATATTAATAAGTGGCGGATTTTTATAACTTTTATTAATTTAAGCTTAATTTCTATTTACTTTTAATAAAATAAAAGTTTTTTTTAAAAGTTTTTTTTAATAAAAATAAAACTTATTTAAAGGTTTATAGGTTTTTTTTATAATTTAAAGCTAAAGGTAAAGTTATATATAAAGGTTTAAGTTATTAACTTTAAGTAAGCTTTATATATTTATATATAAATCTCGAAATTTATTAATCTTTATACTTTATTTATTAATAATATAAAATAGATATAAATTTATATATATATTATTTAATATAAAATAGAATTAAGTTTTAAGTTATAGCTTTATATCTTAATTTTATATTAAGTTATAAAGGTTTTAAAGCAATATTAATAAATAATTAAAATTTATTAGCTTATCTTAATAGTTAAAGTAAATACTTTTTATATAGTTTACCCTATAAAAAGGTATAAAGTTTGCCACTTAATAATATTTATTATTTACTAGTTAACTATATTATTTATAAAAATATTTTAATATATTATTATTTATATATTTTTTATAAACTTTTTAAATATTTAAATAATTAATATAAAAAAGGTTTTTTAATAAATAAATATTTTATTTTTAATAAAACTTAATTATTAAATAATTTAATAAATATTAAATAATATTTATAACTTTTATTTAAATAATAATATAAAACGAAATTATATTAAAGTTTATAAATAAATATTTAATTAAAAAATAATAAAATTTAAATTTTATAAAAAAACTTTAACTTTTTTAAATTTTCTTTTTATATATTCTTTTATAAAAAGTTTATTATAAGCTACTTTAAATATAATAAAAAGCTTTAATTTAATAATATAATTAATTAAAATATAAATAAAAAAATTAATTTTTTTATTATATATATATTTTAATAATAGCATTATAATATATTAATCGAGTATTAAAGTGCCCTTTTACGCTAATAATATAAAGGGTATAAGTTCGAATCCCGTTAATACTTTTTTTTTAACTTACTTTCCCTTTAATATACCCTTTTAACGCTAAAAGGTAAAATTATTTACCCTTTAACTAAAATTTACCCTATAATTAAAAGCCTTTATACTATTAGTTACTATATTTTTAATTATAAGGTTTTTCTTTATAAAGTGGTTTTTCCCTTTTAAACGCTTATAAAACCTTTCGGGAGATACTTAATAATATAGTAAATACTCCTTACTATATTAAGTTACTTATAGTAACGTTTAAATATAAAGCAAATTAAAGTTTATTAAAAATAAGGGGCTATAAACTCTTTTATTATAGCTACCTTCCCGTCGCTTTATAAAATTCTTAACTTTAATAAATAAAATTTTAAATAAAGAGTAATTTATATATTTTAATAATAAGAATAATATAATATTTAATAGCTAAAATAAATAAAATAAATATAATAATATATTAATAAAAATAATATTATTTTTCTTATAATATTATTTAAGCTTAGCTAATATATAGCTTTTATATTTATTTAAAATTAATATTTAATATTTACCTTTAATCCGCTTAATTATATATTTATTAAAATATTAAATTTATTTTAAATTAATTTTATTATTTATATATCTATTTAAAATAAGCTTAATTATTTAGCTTAATAAAAAGCTTAAATTTATTATTTAATTAATAAAATAATAAGCGCTTTAAATAATTATAAGTAGCGAAATATATTAACCCTTTATATTAATATATTTAATAGCTATTATTTATTTTTAGTTTTTAAAATATATAAATTTAGCCTTTTTATATTAATTAAAATATATAATAATTAAAATTAAAGTTATTTAGCTTATTATAAAGCTAATTTTATTAAAGTTATAAAGATTATTATTTAAAACCTTATATTTAGCTATTATATTATAAAATAGCTAGAATTAATTTTTAATAACCTTTAAATTTTTATAAAAAGCTTTTTAATAATTATATAATTAATTAAACCTAATTTTTAAGCTTAATTATATCTTTATAAAATATTATATATAATTTTTATTAATCGGCTTATTATTATATAATATTAATAAAAGGTTAGCTATATTCTTTATATTAAAAAGTTATATTAAAAATCTTTAAATATTTTATTTAATAATATATTAAATCTTTTTTAAATATAAGGTTAAAAAACTTATAATTATATATTTTTTAAATTAAATTCTATATAATTATATTATATTTCTATAATTAAGCTTTATTTATTTAAATAAAAAGTAAACCTTTTTAAAAAAAAGTATATTAAACTTATAACCTTTTATCCTTTCCTTAACTTATTATTAATTTTTAATTTATAAGTAATAAATTCCTTTATTTCTTTAAAATAAATTTTTAAATTATATATCTTTAAAGTAATAATAAATATATTTATTTATTTAAATAAGAAAGGTTTTTTATCTTTATACTTTTTTATTTTAATAAAAAAACTTTTTATATAAATAAAGATTTACTTATTATATTTAAAGTTTATTTTTATAGTTATTTATAAGCTATTAAATCTATATATCTAGAACTATACTTAATAATAAAATATAGTAGCTTTACTTAAATCTTAAGCGCGTATAAGTAATAGTTTAAGCTTAATTAATAGTTATCTCGGTTTCGATAAGTTAAATAATTATTTTTAAATAGTTTTATAAAAAAGGTTATAATAGTTATTTAGTTTTACTAAATAGATATATATTTAAGTAAAGCTAAAATCTTTAAAGTAATAGCGGCTTTTTAATATCGCTTATTTTAAATAACTTATACTTAAGTTATATAGCGATAATATTTTTATATAATGCTTAACGGCATTAAATTAACTTATAGCCTATAATAGCTTTAACCTTAATAGACCGGTTTATATTAAGGCTAATAGCTTATTAAAAGCATTAATATAAATAAATTAAGCGCGGCTTAACGCTATAGCTATTAGCGTAAAATAATAGCTTTTAATTATAAATAGGCTTATAAAAATAGATTAATAAATTATTATAAAAAATCTTATATAGTAAAACTTATTATATTAATTTAAAAGATATATTATACCTTATCTTTTTTAAATATTTATTATTATTTTAACTTAATAAGAGAACTTAAATAAATAAAATAATTAATAATATATTAAATAAAGATTTTTTTTTAATTTAATTAAATTTATATATATTAACGTATAATTTTTTATATAAGCGTTATTAATTTATTTTATAATATA
>JALPVH010000448.1:0-33158 GCA_023242295.1 Diaporthe ilicicola | reverse complement strand
ATTATTATTTTAAAAATATATAAAGTTTATTTTTAAAAAATAAAAAAGTTTATTATTTAGAAAATAAAGAATAATAATAAATTAAATTTAAAAAGAATTAATTAATTTATATAAATTATTTATTTTATTTAAATTTTATTTTTTAAAGCTAAAAATATAATAAAATAAAGGGAAAAAAGTTATAATTAAAGGTTATAACTTTCTTTTTCTTTATAAACTTTAATTTACTTTATATTTAAGCTTTTATAAATAAATTTATATAATAAAAAATATTTATTATATTTTTAAATATCTTTTAAAGGGTTTTATAAATATTTAATAAAAAAAAACTTATAATATAAAGAAAAAAATTTTATTAGTTAAAAATATAATAATTAATAGTAATAAATATATAATTATAAAGAATTAATTAAAATAAATATTTTTACTTTTTATTATTAAAGAAATATATTAAAAAAAAAAAATTTAAAAGTATTAATAAAATTTAAATTTATACCTTTTATATTATTAATATAAAAAGGTATTTTAATGCTTAATTAATACGCTATAATACTTTAATTAATTTATATTAATTATTTTATTAATTATTTTATTTATTTAAATTTCTTTATTAAGCTAAAATAATAATAAATATTTAAAAAAGATAAAGTATAATATATCTTTTAAATTAATATAGTAGGTTTTACTATATAAAACTTTTTATAATAACTTATTAATCTTTTATAAGCTTATTTATAGTTAAAAGCCGCTATTACTTTAACTATCTTATAAAATATATATAGGTTTTAGCTCTACTTAAATATATATTTATTATAACCTTTTCTATAAAACTATTTAAAAGTAATTATTTAGCTTATCGCGTAAAATTAAGATAACTATTAATTAAGCTTAAATTATTACTTATACGCGCTTAAAACCTTTAAATTAACTAAATAAAGCTATTATATTCCATTATCTAAATATATAGATCTAATAGCTTTATAGCTATAGAAATAAACTTTAAATATAATAAGTAAATCTTTATTTAAGTAAAAAGTTTTTTTATTAAAGTAAAAAAACGTAAAGATAAGAAATCTTCTTTATTTAAGTAAATAAATATATTTATTATTACTTTAAAAATATATAATTCGGAAATCTATTTTAAAGAAATAAAGAAATTTATTACTTATAAATTAAGGATTAATAATAAGCCGAGGAAAAGATAAAAGGTTATAAGTTTAATATACTTTTTTAAAAAGGTTTACTTTTTATTTAAATAAATAAAGCTTAATTATAAAAATATAATATAATTAAATAAAATTTAATTTAAAAAATATATAATTATAAGTTTTTTAACCTTATATTTAAAAAAGTTAATTTATTATATAAAATTAATATAATTATTAATTAAGCTTAAATTAATATATCGATTATTTTATTTATTTAAGTTTTTTTATTAAGCTAATATAATAATAAGTATTTAAAAAAATAAAGTATAATATATTTTTTAAGATTAATATAATAAGTTTTATTATATAAAACTTTTTATAATAACTTATTAATTTACTTTTATAAGCTTATTTTACACTAATAGCTATAATATTAAGCCGCACTTATTTATATTAATGTTTTTAATAAACTATTAATTTATTAAAGTTAAAGTTATTATAAGCTATAAATAACTTAGTTTAACGTTATTAAGCACTATATAAAAGTGTTATTATCGATTATTTTATTTATTTAAATTTCTTTATTAAGCTAAAATAATAGTAAATATTTAAAAAAGATAAGGTATAATATATCTTTTAAATTAATATAGTAGGTTTTACTATATAAAACTTTTTATAGTAACTTATTAATCTTTTATAAGCTTATCTATAGTTAGAAGCCGCTATTTTACGTTAATAGTTATAGCGTTAGGCCGCGCCTAATTTATTTACGCTAGTGCCGTTAAGGTTAAAGCTATTACGGGCTATAAGCAACCTAGTTTAACGCTATTAAGCACTATTAGTATGCGAAAGTGCTATTGCTATATAACTTAGGCCTTTAAATATAAGTTGCTCGAAATAAGCGATATTAAAAAGCCGCTATTGCTTTAACTAAGGTTCTAGCTCTGCTCTGCAAATATATACCTATTATAACCTTATTCCGCTATATTATAAGACCACTCGAAAGCAATTATTTAGCCTGCCGCGCTACTAAAACCGAGATAACTACTAGTTAAGCTTAAACTACCACTTATATACGCTTAAGACCTAGGTAAGGCCACTACATTCCATTACTAAGCATTTAGATATATAGATTTAATAGCTTTGCCTATAATGTTATAAATAGCTATAGAAATAAACTTTATTTATAATAAGTAAATCTTTACCTAGGTAAGAGATTCTCTTATTAAGGCGAAGGAGCGTAAAGATAAAAACCTTTCCTTATCTTAATAAATTAATATATTTATTAGTATTTTAAAGATATATAAGATTTATTTAAAAGAAATAAAAAAGTTTATTACTTATAAAGCAAGGATTTATAATAAGCTAAAGAGAAATAAGCTAAAGGGAAATAGAAATATTAATTATTTAATACGCTTTTTTAAAAAGGTTTACCTTTTATTTAAATAAATTAAAAAGGTAAAGTTTAATTATAGAAATATAATATAGTTAAATAAAATTTAATTTAAAAAAAAATATAATTATAGGTCTTTTAACCTTATACTTAAGAGGGAAAAGTGTTATTATTATATAATTTAAGCTTTTAAGTTATTTAAAATAAATAATATTAAAAAGCTATTATTATTTTAAAGGTTTTAGCTTTACTTTATAAATATATATTTATTATAACCTTATTTTATAAAACTATTTAAAAGTAATTATTTAATTAAAACTAAAATAATTATTAATTAAGCTTAAATTATTATTTATATACGCTTAAAACTTAAATAAAGCTATTATATTTCATTATTTAAATATATAACTTTAATAGCTTTACTATAAATAGTTATAAAAATAAACTTTAAATATAATACATAAATCTTTATTTAAATAAAAAGTTTTATTATAAATTATTTATCTTATTTAAATTTCGTTTCTTAAAGCTTAAAATATAATAAGTAAAGAGAAGAAAGCTAGTTAAAGCTATAACTTCTCCTTTCTTTATAAACCTTAATTTACTTTACACTTAAGCTTTTATAAATAACTTTATATAATAAGAAATATTTATTATGCTATTAAATACCTTTTAAAAGGCCCTATAAGCGCCTAATAAGGAAAAAACTTATAATATAAAGAAAAAACTTTATTAGCTAAGAAGATATAATAATTAATAATAATAGGTACGCAATTATAAGGAATTAGTTAAAGGGTAAATAATCTCGCCCTTTAGCGCTAAAAAGGTATATTAAAGAGAGGGTAAGTTTAAAAGTATTAACGGGATTTAAACTTATACCCTTTATATTATTAATATAAAAAGGTACTTTAACGCTTAACTAATGCGCTATAATATTAAAAGTTTTATTATTAAAATAAAAATAAAAAAAGTATAAAAAAAACTTTTTTTATTTAAATAAATAAATATATTTATTATTATTTTAAAGATATATAAAATTTATTTTAAAGAAATAAAGAAATTTATTACTTATAAAATAATAATAAGTAATAAATTAAAAAAAAGTTATAAATTTAATATATCTTTTTTAAAAAGGTTTACCTTTTATTTAAATAAATTATAAAGATAAAGTTTAATTATAAAAATATAATATAATTAAATAAAATTTAATTTAAAAGATATATAATTATAAGTTTTTTAACTTTATATTTAAAAGGGTTATAATAACTTATTAATTTACTTTTATAAGCTTATTTATAATTAAAAGCTATTATTTTATATTAATAGCTATAATATTAAGCCGCGCTTATTTATATTAATACTTTTAATAAGCTATTAATTTATTAAAGTTAAAGCTATTATAAGTTATAAATAACTTAATTTAACGCTATTAAATATTATTAATATTAATATATAAAAGTGTTATTATTATATAATTTAATAAAATAATATTTACGCTATAATAATTTAAAAATATAAATTAATAATAAAGTTTATTAATTTTAATTTAAATATTAACTATAAAAAAAGTTTTTATTAATTACGCTATAACTTATAACGTGTTTATTTATAATATATAATAAGTAAATAAAATAAGCTTATCGATAAAGGCTATAATATAGCTTTATATTAACGTTTAACTTAACGCTTTTATATTAAATATAAATATAAGTTATTTAAAATAAATAATATTAAAAAACTATTATTACTTTAATTATTTTATAAAATATATATAAGTTTTAACTTTATTTAAATATATATTTATTTAATAAAATTAAGCGATATAACTTTATTTTATTATATTATAAAACTATTTAAAAGTAATTATTTAACTTATTATATATAAAATAAATTTATAATAATTACTTAAGTTTATTAAATAAATATATATTTATATAAAGTTAAAACTTATATATATTTTTTAAAAGTATATAATTAAAATAATAACGGCTTTTTAATATCGTTTATTTTTAATAACTTAAAAGCTTAAATTATATAATAATAACACTTTTATATAATATTTAATAACGTTAAATTAAATTTTTTATAGCTTATAATAACTTTAACTTTAATAATATTAATATAAATAAGCGTAGCTTAATATTATAATTATTAATATAAAATAATAACTTTTAATTATAAATAAGTTTATTATTTATAAAAATAAATTAATATATTATTATAAAAAGTTTTATATAATAAAATTTATTATATTAATTTTAAAAGATATATTATAATTTCTTTTTAAATATTTATTATTATTTTAATATAATATAAAAACTTAAAAAAATAAAATAAAATAATATTAATTTTAATATAATATATTTTAATATAATATAGCTTTTTAAATAATTTTAATTTAAAAATTTTTATAACTTTTTTAATATTTATTATAATTTATAAATTTAATAAATTTAAATAAATAATTATATTATATAATTTATTTAAAACTTTTCTTATAATAAATATAATTTATAAAATCTTTACTTTAATATATAAAATTTAAATTTTAAATTTTATAATTATTTTATTTTATTTTAATTTATATTATAACTTTTAAAACTATTATTTATAAAGAATTATAAAATATTTCTTTTAATATTTAATTTATTTTAAAAATATTTAAAATTATTTAAAAATTATTTAAAATTTATAAATAATTAATTATAATTAATTTATTTAACTTTTTAATTTCTTTGTTTAACTTTATAATTTAACTTATTTAAAAGCTTTTATTTACTTAATATAAGCTTTATAACTGTTATATATAAGTTAAATATATTATATTTTTAATAAAACTATTTATATTTAATACTTTAAATATATTATAATTATTAATAATTATTAATTTAATATATATATAAATAACTTTACTTTATTTTATTTATTATTAATAAATAAAATAAAATAAAGTTAATAAATAAAATTAAATAAAGTTAATAAATTAAATAAAATAAAGTTAATAAATAAAGTAAAATAAAGCTATTTAATTTAAATATAATATATTAAATAATTTTTATTTAAAATAAAGGGGCTATAAACTAATAAAGTATATATTAATTTCTTAATAAAAATTATTTATAAAGCTTATATTAAGTAGGCGGAAAGTTTTTAAGTAGGTTAAATTATAGAGCTAGATAAGGGAATTAGAAAAGCTAAATAGGCCGATTATAGCTGGTAAGTAATTACTCCTTATAATTACCTATAGGTCCTCCGGGTAAGTCCTAGGTATTACCTACGCCGTAGGTAATTCTTAGGCCTAATCCTATGGCGCGCCCTGTTTCCAGGCAACGTCGCGGCCAGAAGCAATAAGTGGCTCCGGCGCGTCGTCTTGTCGGAGGAAGAATCTCCTTTACAATGGCAGAGAAGAGACTACAAGTGCTTCGGCCCCAATGATGCCAACCCGGACTAGAGCAAGGGGAGGTCGATCCAAGAGATCCCTGTCACCTCGGCTATCACATATGTGAATATCCAGTCGGGCAGTGCACCTTCCGAGAAGAGGGTTGTTGACCTTGAAGGCTATGCATATTTTGGCGGCGGGCGAGAAATCACGTGCGTCGACGCGAGCATGGACAACGGCAACACGTGGGATCAGGCCGAGCTTCTTGACGACGCCACCAAGGGTAGAAAATCCTGGTGCTGGAAGCGATGGAGGAATAGAGGGCTGCCCAACGGCATTGTCACCCAACCGATGGCCACCATCTTGGTCAAGGCTACAGATGAAGCGTACAATATCCGGCCTGCGACAGCATGGCATCTGTTAGCATTATAGTGATATAGCCCCACGGGCTATGTCGTAGATGGCGAAGGCTTCTTTCTGCAGCCAACGCTTATTTCAGAATTGGCACATTTTTACAGCCAGTTCGTGCCCCTGAGCCGTGACGGCGTACAATCCCGTATGATGTACTATGTGATGAGCTCTTAGACCCTGGCCAGCGATAGGAACGGGTTCGTTACACGTCCACCAAACAGAGTCAAATTTCCTGTCTGATTTCATGATCAGATTTGGATATTTGATATCAAATCACACAACTGACGATGACCCGTCGCCTGTGCCGTTGCTCTCTCCCTCATAGTGATGGATTAGGCTCGGAGAATTCGGTTGATTCGGCTGCTCGGACAGAGCATGGAGCAGGCGGATATGGTTCGATGCACAAATTAGCCGCATGCTATTTCGGGGCGACAAGCACGTCGAGTAACTCCGGTGACTGCGATTTGGACTTTCTTCCTTTCCAGTTCCGTATCGGAGGCGGCGCACGAGACTCATTTCTTGTTGCTTTTGCGACATCTGCTGTCACAGTGTTACAAAATATTGAGACAAAGCAGTATGAAATATATCATTCGCACATGCTGAGAAAACATAGGAAGAAGTGTCGCTTGCAACATCCATTTTCTGCGATGACCAACCCTTGTAAGGAACGGTATGCCAATGCCGGTGGAATGAAAATTTGTTGTCCGAATCCCGGTGAAGGTGTTGCTAATGAAGGAGTCGTTCTTGGACTGCTGAACCGCCCGAATTTCTCCACCAGGCGGACCTTTGGCACCTGCAGATACATTAGCGGCTGTGACGCTGGGCCTGAAGAAAGTGAATACTGAGCAATTAATTATTAAGCATCATCAGTCAACATCGTAGCTTGGATAACACTTTCACATGGTGGCGATGCTCGACTCCGACTGTTCCAAATCAGTACACACCAATTAGTAACAGTCTCTAATGATATAGCAGTACTCCGTTCATTTGACCCTACTACGCCCTATGGTCCCACCCAGGCGCGGACAGGCAGAGACCAAATTTCTGAGGTTCCAAGGTTATTCTAACCCTGAATCCTGCTCGACATGCCATTTCACAATACTCTTCCTCTAGACATTGCGGAATAAATCAACCGAACTCAAGTCACCAGTCGAATGAGATCCTGGTTGTTCACAGCAGTAGTGAAATCAATTACTTGTAGGCGGCCACCCTGCTGGTCCTGTAAGCCCTAGCATAGACATGAAGTGGGGTCAGAGCTCAAATAACGATGCTTTTGCTTCCAGGCTGTAGTGTTTTTAGTGCTTATAATTCTCATCGGCTGTGTGGAGGCGAAGACGGCCTCTGTCATCACAACCATCTTCCTAGGTAGTCAACTGGCAGTCTGGCTTAGTGGGGGGAGGCCGTGGGGGCTGAGTGAGCTAAGAAAAAGTAGCTGGTAGTCTATGGTCATTGGGCGCGGTCTTTCGGCCGCGTGCGCCGACGGGACTTTCATGCAGCCGTGGATACAATCTCGGGACCGATTCTTACAGATCCCGCCACGTGTGTGGCCCAGCATCCAACTGGAGATGACGTTCGGCGATTCAGCTGACTTGAATTACACAGCCTACCAGGACTTGCGATGCGACTTACAGCCGCGCTGACTGGATTGGGAGTTGATGCTGGGGTAGTCCGACGGCTTTCCAGCGGCGGTGGGACAGAACAAGCTTGGCTACGGACCGGGGCTTGGGACAATGATACATTAACAGGCTGGGGGATGAACTCCTACCAATGAATGACGCCCGACATTTTGAGCAACTCTGCCAAAATCCGGAGGTGCGTTTCCACATAAAGGAGCACGCACCAAGCAAGAAGAACACTGTCGAGTTGAACGTTTCAGAATTTTGGCTTCAGTGGTGAGTTCAGGCTCGATATGCGAATGCACCTATTCTAGCCAAAATGTCTACGCCGCCAAGAATCGTCTTGGAGGTGCCCAGGGAGCCAAGCCTCGAGGATGGCCCTTGGTCACCTAGATATCCAGATTCAACGTACTATTATGATGGAAGGTCAAGAGCTCTGCTTGATGAGGAACAGGCAGAACCGCGTTCAAGTCTAGAGACAATTGCAACACCTTACAACGGTGTAGTATCCAAGAAAGAGGACCCTGATCTTGTAAGTTATTGTCTGCATGCACAACTACCCACCAGCTTCAAGCCCAATACCACATGCTTTATTTATTTTCATACCACCCACAAATCAGTGTGCTGGGCACCTGGCTAACCAAACCAGGTGGCATGGAACGGCCCAAATGACCCAGAAAACCCCAAGAACTGGCCGAGGGGTAAGAAGTGGACGACCACAATGCTGGTGTCAGCCTTCACCTTCATCTCGCCCGTGTCGTCGTCTATGGTGGCGCCAGCGCTGGAAATAATGGCGCGGGACCTCGGCATCACCAGCAGCGTTGAGTCGGCGATGACACTGTCCATCTTCGTCCTCGCTTTCGCCATCGGCCCGCTCGTCTTCGGCCCCCTGTCAGAGAGCTTCGGCAGGAAGCCCGTCCTACTGCTCACCAACTTTTACTACCTGGTCTTCAACTTCGGCTGTGGCTACTCACAAAACGGAGCCGCGATGCTGGTCTGCCGTTTCATGAGCGGAATCGGGGGCAGTGCGCCCTTAGCTGTTGGCGGTGGAGTTCTGAGGTAAGGTTGATTGACACTTCCTCTTGCTTCGTATTTACCCTAGAAACCATGTCACCGGCTCAAAGAATCTTCACTAACTTTGTCTCTATCAGTGATTGCTGGGCTCCAGAGGAGCGCGGCAAGGCCGTCGGAATATATAGTCTCGCACCGCTACTTGGACCCGTTATCGGTCCCTTGGCCGGCGGCTTCATTGCAGAAAACACCACGTGGCGGTGGGTATTCTATGCGACGACTATTACCGCCGTCGTGATCGAATTCGCAGGCATCTATCATATGTCCGAGTCCCACCCCACCATCATCCTCCAAAGGCGCCGCGACCGGCTGGCTAAGGAGACTGGCAATCCAAACCTATACATAGCCAAGGATAAGCAGGAGACACTGCTCCAGGCCATTGCCAGCTCGATAGCGCGGCCGATGAGGCTACTAGCCACGCAGCCTATCGTGCAGCTAGTTGCATTGTATATGGGCTATCTGTTTGGGCTCTTCTACCTGATCCTGTCCACATTCCCCACCCTTTTCCATGAAGTCTATGGCCAAGGGCTCGGCATCGGCGGCCTGCATTACATCTCGCTGGGCTTGGGTTTCACGATAGGGGCGCAGGTGAACGCGCAGATCACGGACCGGATGTATAGGAAGCTCACGGCTAAGCACTACCAGAAACTGGAGATGGATACAATCGGTGGGAAGACGGAGTGCACTGGCAGTTGCAATTGTGAGTGCCATAAAGCACACGGCAATACGCCTCCAGTCACTCCCGCCAAAATGCCCCCCGGCCCCCCCGGCGCCCCTGCAGGACCCCCCGGATTGCCACGAAAAGGCCGGCCAGAGTTCCGCATCCCATCGATGTTTGTCGGGTCGCTGCTCATCCCCGTCGGGCTCTTCTGGTACGGCTGGAGCGCGCAGGCGAGGCTGCACTGGATCATGCCGGACATCGGCATCACCATCTTCGCTGCCGGATCCATCACATGCCTGCAGTGCATGCAGGCCTACATTATCGACTCGTATACGCGCTTCGCCGCCAGCGGCATGGCCGCCGTCATCGTGCTGCGCAGTTTGGCTGGCTTCGGCTTCCCGCTATTCGCACCTTCCATGTACGCGGTCCTAGGCTACGGCTGGGGTAACAGCGTGCTAGGCTTTGTCAGTATTTTCGTTGGCATCCCGGCCCCGTATCTCTTCTGGTTCTACGGTGACAAGCTGCGTGCCAAGTCGAAGTATGCTGTTGGTTAAAGACATTCCGACATGTTATACTCAATGGGTTAATGGGAAAATAAACGATTGGCATTGGAAATTAAGGCGTTAAAAGTTGATCGGCGTTTGGAATTATAGCTTTAAGGAATAATATAGAATGTATAGCTATAATCGGCTCACCCAGATTTTCTAATTAGCTTACCTAGCTCCGCTATTACGCCCATTTAATATAAGCTTTACCGTGCATTACTTACCTTTAGCTATATATCTTTTATTATTAAAAGAGCTTTAATAAGTTTAATTAAACTTTTTATTTACTTTAAACTATATTTATTAATATTACTTTTAATATTTATTTTTATAATAATAATTATAATATTAAATTTATTATTTTTATTTTTATTTAAAATTTATATTAATTATTTTATTTATTTAAGTTTCTTTATTAAGTTTAAATAATAGTAAATATTAAAAAAGATTAAATATAATATATCTTTTAAAATTAATATAATAAGTATTACTATATAAAACCTTTTATAATAATTTATTAATCTTTTATAAGCTTATTTATAATTAAAAGCCGCTATTTTATATTAATAATTATAGTGTTAAGCTATATTTATTTACGTTAATATTATTAATAAGCGTTAAAGTTAAAGTTATTATAAATTATAAGTTAATTTAACGCTATTAAAAACTATTAATATATAAAAATATTATTATTATATAATTTAAGCTTTTAAGTTATTTAAAATAAATAATATTAAAAAGCCGTTATTATTTTAATTTTATAAAATATATATAAGTTTTAACTTTATTTAAATATATATTTATTTAATAATATTAAATAATTATTATAACTTTATTTTATAAAACTATTTTAAAATAATTATTTAACTTATTAAAACCGAGATAACTATTAATTAAACTTAAATTATTATTTATATACGTTTAAAACTTTATTAAGCGAGTTTATAACTATAATTAAAATAAATAAATAAGGCTATTATATTATATTATTTAAATATATAAATTTAATAGCTTATAAATAGCTATAAAAATAAACTTTAATTATAATAAATAAATATTTATTTAAATAAAAAGTTTTTTTATTAAAGTAAAGAAAAATAAAAATAAAAAAGATTTTTATTTAAATAAATTAATATATTTATTATTACTTTAAAGATATATAAGATTTATTTTAAAGAAATAAAAAAATTTATTATATGCTTTTTTAAGAAAGTTTATCTTTTATTTAAATAAATTAAAGAGATAAAGCTTAATTATAAAAACGTAATATAATTAAAAAAAATTAATTTTAAAAAATATAATTATAAGTGTTTTAACTTTATATTTAAAAAAGAATAATTATATTATAATTTTATTTAAATTATTTTAAATAATATATTATATTAAAAAAATTAATTTCTTTTATTTTTAAATTTTTTAAATTTTTTTTTATTTTTTATTTTTAGCTAGGGTTAGGCTTAGGGTCTGCTTTAAAAAAAACCGTTTAAAATGTACAATAATATATCTTTAAAAAAAAGTTATTTAGTGTAAAGGCGTAAGGGCGTAGGTGGTGCTTAGCGTAAGGGCGCAATAATACTTGGTGTAAGGGCGCAAGGGCGTAATTTTTTCCAAGTGTCACTTAAAAAGCCCTGCAGCAAATCCAAATCTGCGTGCCTTACGCGAAATCGTAAGGCTAATGTACCATTAACTACATTGCCCCGGATGGATAGCATCTAGTATAGTTATAGAGGCACCTGCATAATATTTCGAACATACTCCTTACTATAGCCCAGAACGCCTTGCTTGATGGATCTCACATACAAGGATATGCTATCTACCTTATGAGGCCATAACAGACGCAATACTCCTGACGCCATTGCTCTAGTTACTGCCACTGATTTAGTTTCTTCCCTACCGTCTCTTCAAAGTTTACAGCCGCATAAAATTAAGTCACAGTTGAGATCCAACATCAGCTAGCTGACTGCGGAAATATGTAAGTATCCCCTGGCGGCAGTATGCCGGTCTCGGTATTTGGTCCATTACATGTAATTAGCCCACAGTCTTGCCATTTTTCAGAGGCGCTGGCAGACTCCGACATTGAAATTCCGCAGCAAGAGTGATATTGGCGTGAACAGTATCTAGGACGTAGAGAGACTGCTTGAGCCGCCGATAATTTGCGCTTCGCACTTCGGAGTTCATGGGTCGTAGTAGTCCATCACTTCGGCGTAGTTGCAGTCTCGACGTAGCCGATATCACCCCCGCACCGAATTTCGAAATCCACCCGCCACGCCAGGCGACGGTCCAGGGCCGAATACCGGCACGTCATGACGAAATGCTGTATTGATCGCCGTTGCGACGAAGACACATAACAAGCGGCAAGCTTGTGGCTTGCCGCAAGGTGTTCGCATCGGTCTTTCATCGGTTTCTCCATAATTTCACAAGACCGTCATGGCCACCCTTCAACTGGCCTCTTGGGCCGTCAACTTGACATATTCAAACCTCACCACCAGTGTCGTGGACGCAGCGGCGAAGAGTCTTTACAATTGGGGAGGATGCGCCATCGGAGGCTATATCCAAGATGCACCCCAAATTGCGCAGATGTCGACCCTGACAGCCTTTAGTGGCCCACCAACCTCGAGTATCCTGGGTGCTAACTCGTCCATCAGTAATGGATTTGCAGACGCACAAGTTGCGGCCTTCATCAACGGCATTGCAAGCCACGTCGATGATTACGATGACACTCATCTCGAGACCATCATTCACCCCGCTGGCGTGGTGGCCAGCGCCCTCTTGGCCGTGGCGGAATGGAAAGCGCCAGTCTCGGGGCACGATTTCGTGACGGCTTTCGTGGCCGGTGTCGAGGCCGAGTGTAAGCTGGGCTTGTCGGTCTATCCCGAGCACTACGATGTGGGCTGGCATATCACAAGCACCACTGGCTCGATCGGCGCCGCTGTCGCTGTCGGCAAGCTTCTTGGGTTGAACACGACTGCTATGCAGAACGCAATCGGCATTGCAGCCACGCAGGTCGTCGGAATGCAGGAGTATTTTGGCTCGGACACAAAGTCATTCCACGTCGGTCGAGCCACCCAAGGAGGCATGCTTGCGGCCATCATGGCAAGCAAGGGATATACCAGCTCACTTCAGGGATTGGATGCCAAATTTGGATGGTTGCACGTCGTCAGCACTCGCGAGAACGCCACGGCATATTTCGACCAGCTGGGCAAGGTGTGGGAGATTGAGAAAAACACGTTCAAGCCGTACCCCTGTGGAATAGTCATGCACCCTTCGATAGACGGGGCCACTCAGCTGCACAATCAGACACTGGACGAGGGCAAGTCACTCTCCGACGTCAAAGACATTCAGCTGCGGGTCAATCCTCAAGTCCTCATCCTCACCGGACAGACCGACCCCCAAACCGGCCTCGAGGGGAAATTCAGCATCTTCCACGCCACCGCTGTAGGGCTCCTCTACGGCGTCGCAACGCCCACCCAGTTCAGCGATGCTGTCGTGCAGAACCAGACCGTGATCGACATGCGCAAGAAGGTCAACGTGAAAACTGACAGTGCCGTAGACAATGCCCAAGCCTTTGTCACCGTCAACTTCAGTGACGGGAGCAGCTTGAGCAAGCACATTGTCAATGTGATTGGCAGCGTGCAGAACCCGTTGACGGTGGCCGATCTGAAGAAGAAGTTTGTGGACCAGGCCGGCATAGCTATCGGGCCTGACAGGGCTGCCAGAGCGTATGCTGCTTTCACGGATATAGGGAACATGACTGATGTAGGGAAGTTGAGAGGTATGTTTTAATTGATTCGGTAATCATAGCAAATTGTCCAACTCGTTATTACCATATGCAGCCCACCTCCATCGTGACACAACCGTACGGTCGGCAGGTTTTGGACTCAGAATACTTGGTAGACTGCCCAGGCAACCCCCATTCTTCACCTGACGTCGTGCAGTCACAGCCCAATAGAGACGCAACAAAGCCGGAGGACGCGACGATGAAACCCGCGACACTGTCTGTTGCAAGCAAAGTGCTACCCCCCCCCGGCTCCTTGGCGCGATCCCGACCACCACACTTTAAAACCCCTTCCTTCGCGCGTGCGCCCGCGCAGCATTTACTTTACTTCTTTATACTCTTAAAATATTAAACCCTCTGCTACCCAGGCGCGCCCGTATAGTATTTTCGCGCCCTATTCCACCTAATATATACCTTATATTTCTCGCCTCTCTTAAGACTATATATTTATATTATTATTATAACTAGAAAGGGGCTGGATAATATTATATAACGTCCCGTTACCCGATTTAGCCTATAATTAATTTAGCGCACTATATTTTTACTATAAACGCACCTAAAACTACCTACTTTTAAAACTATTTTATTAAATCTAAATTAAATTTAATAACCCTTAAAATTCTATATATATTACTTTATTTATATATCGACTATTTTATTTATTTAAGTTCCCCTATTAAGCTGGAACAATAATAAGTATCCGAGAAGGATAAGGCATAATATATCTTTTAAATCAATATAGTAGGTTTTACTATACAGAACTTTTTATAATAATTTATTAATCTACTTTTATAAGCCTATCTATAATCAGAAGCCGCCATTTTACGCTAATAGCTGTAGCGTTAGGCCGCGCCTAGTTTATTCGCACCGGTGCTTTTAATAAGCTATTAGCCCGTCGAGGTTAAAGCTATCGCGGGCCGCAAGCTAGTCTAACGCCGTTAAGCATTATGCAAAAGTGCTATTGCCGTATGATTTAGGCAAATACAAGTTGCTTAAAATGGGCGATGTTAAAAAGCCGCCATTGCCCTAACTAAGGTTCTGGCTCTACTTAAACACATACCCATTACAACCTTTTCTGCTATATTGCAAGACTACTCGAAAGTAATTATTCAGCCTGCCGCGCTACTAAAACCGAGATAATAGTTAAGCTTAAACTACCACTTACACGCGCCTAAGACCCTTAAATTAGGTAAGGCCATTATATTCCATTGCTAAGCACTACTCTAGATATATAGATCTAACAGCTTTACAGCCATAGAAATAAACTCTATTTATAATAAGTAAATTTTTACCCAGGTAAAAAGTTTTTTTATTAAGGTAAAGAAGCGCAAAAATAAAAACCCTTCCTTATCCCTATAAATCGATATATTTATTAGCACCTTAGAGATATATAAGATTTATTTTAAAAAAATAAATAAGTTTATTGCCTATAAAGTAAGGATAAATAAGCCGAATAGAAAAAGGGAGATTAATTATTTAATACGCTTTTTTAAGAAGGTTTACCTTCTATTTAAATAGATTAGAGAGATAAAGCTTAGTTGCAAAAACGCAATATAATTAAATAGAATTT
The DNA here is from genome assembly GCA_023242295.1 of Diaporthe ilicicola. Classification (NCBI taxonomy): domain Eukaryota; kingdom Fungi; phylum Ascomycota; class Sordariomycetes; order Diaporthales; family Diaporthaceae; genus Diaporthe; species Diaporthe ilicicola. The sequence goes on along the minus strand of JALPVH010000448.1, from coordinate 17,589 downwards.
AGTTTAAAAAAATATAATTATAAGTCTTTTAACCTTATACCCAGAAGGGCTTTATTTATATATATATTAAAAAATAATATTAATAAAATTATTTAAAGCTATTAATAGTTTTAAAAAGACTTTTAAATTTTAAAAATATAAAAATGTTAAATAATATTAATAAATTATATAAAGCTATTAATAATTCTTTAAATTTCTTATTATTTTAAAGATTTTCTTTAAAAAATAGATATAAATTATCTCTTTTAAAAATATATAAATTAAATTATTTATATAGATAAATATATTAAAGGTATATTAAAATATATTTTTATTATTAATAGAAATTAAGATTAAATTTTCTTTATATAAATTTAATATAAAAAGATTAAAACTTTATTTCTTAAAAGCTATATAAATTTATTTAATATAGTTTACTAATAAATAATAAATATTATTAAGTAGTATATTTTATATCTTTTTATAAAGTAAACTATATAAAAAATACTTACTTTAATTATTAAGAAAAGCTAATAAATTTTAGCTATTTATTAATATTTTCTTAAAACCTTTATAATTTAATAAAAATAAAAATATAAAGCTATAACTTAAAACCTAATTTTATTATATATTAAATTATATATATATAAATTTATTTTTATTTTTAATTATTAATAAATAAAGTATATAGATTAATAACTTTTAAAATTTATATATAAATATATAAAGCTTATTTAATGTTAATAACTTTAACCCTTATATATAACCTTACCCTTAGCTTTAAATTATAATGAAAACTTATAAAACTTTAAATAAGTTTTATTTCTATTAATTTAAATTTTTTAAAAAAAAGCTTATCTTATTAAAATTAAATGGAAATTAAGCTTAAAATAAGTAAAGTTATTAAAGATTTACTACTTAATAATATTTACTACTTATTAATAAACTACGTTAAATATAAATAATATAATATAATTAAATATTTAAATTTATTATAATATAATTATATTATTTGAAATAAATAATATTTTTAATTAATTAAATATATTTAAAAATATAAATATTAAGAAACGCTAATAATATATTAATAAACTTTAATATTTTTAAAGTTTAATTTTTAAAAACTTTTTTTAAATTCTTTATATTATATCGATTATTTTATTTATTTAAATTCCTTTATTAAGCTAGAATAATAATAAATATCTAAAAAAGATAAAGTATAATATATCTTTTAAGATTAATATAGTAAGTTTTATTATATAAAACTTTTTATAATAATTTATTAATCTTTTATAAACTTATTTATAATTAAAAGCCGCTATTTTATATTAGTAACTATAATATTAAGCTATATTTAGTTTATTTATACCGGTGCTTTTAATAAGCTATTAATCTATTAAGGTTAAAGCTATTATAAGCTATAAGCTAATTTAACGCTATTAAGCATTACCGGTATTAATATATAAAAATGCTATTGCTATATAACTTAAGTAAGTTATTTAAAATAAGCGATATTAAAAAGCCGTTATTGCTTTAATTAAGGTTTTAGCTCTATTTAAATATATACCTATTTAGTAAAACTAAGCGATTATTATAACCTTATTTTATAAAACTATTTAAAAGTAATTATTTAGCCGAAATTAAAATAACTATTAATTAAGCTTAAACTAGCACTTATATATACTTAAGACCTTTAAATTAATTAGGTAAAGCTACTATATTTTATTATTAAGTATAGTATTTAAATATATAGATCTAATAACTTATAAATAGCTATAAAAATAAACTTTATTTATAATAAGTAAATTTTTATTTAAATAAAAAACTTTTTTATTAAAGTAAAAAAGTATAAAGATAAAAACCCTTTTTTATTTAAGTAAATCGATATATTTATTATTACTTTAAAGATATATAAGGTTTATTTTAAAGAAATAAAAAAGTTTATCGCTTATAAAGTAAAGATAAATAATAAGTTAAATAAAAAAAGGAAGGTTAATTATTTATTATACTTTTTTAAAAAGGTTTACTTTTTATTTAAATAGATAAAGCTTAATTATAGAAATATAATATAATTAAATAAAATTTAATTTAAAAAATATAATTATAAGTCTTTTAACTTTATATTTAAAAGAGTTTTTTATATTATATATTAATAAATTAAACTTTTTTATATATACTTTTATTACTTATATATATTATATTTAAGTTTAAATATTTTTAAAACTTAATTAAATTTAATTAAAGGTGGTTTAAATATAGCTACTTTTAAATATATTTATATTAAAAATGTGGTGCGCTAAATCGGGTGTGCGCTAAATTAAGTGACGGGATGTTAATATATATATCTAAGCGGCTTATAAGCGCTATAGAAATACTAATTAAATAGAAGCTAAAAAGGTAAGGATAAGGATAAAGATAAGGATAAAGAAGAAGGGTAAGTGTATTATAAGCGCGTATATAAAAAAAATGATATCTTTTTAATACTATATATTACTTACCTTTAATCTTACCCACCTTTAAACTATATAAATTTTGTAGCCGCTATATAAATTATATTTATTCGACTTATAGCTATTTAATTAATTTTATAATTATTATAATATTTTCTATATTAATTAATAGCTTTTTAATAGCTATATATACTTTAAATATTAATTAAAAGTTTTTTCTATTAAATAATAATAAGTAGCTATTTAAACTTTATACTTAAAATACTTTTATAATAATAATAATCCTTATACTTTTTTATTTTATATTACCGACTATATTACTTATTATACCGCTTAAAAAGAAGCTAATAAGTAAATTAAAAAACTATTAGCAATTTTAAATATATAATATAGCATTTATAATTACCGATAAGGGCTTAATACCTTATTTAGCCGCTATTTATTATATTATATTAAAATTTATATTATTAAGATAAATAAATAGTATATAACCTTTTAAAAAGTAAATTTAGTTTATTTAATACTTATTTATTATTTAAAAAGAGTATATTATTATTTAAATTTTATAATAAAAAAAGTTAAATTATATTCCTTTAACTATATTTATTTACTCCCTTATTATTTTAATTTTTAAAAAGAATAGTAATATAAAGCCCTTCGGTAAAAATTAACTTATTTTATTTAAAAAAAGATATTTTAAGGTTATTATTAAAATAAGCTATAAATAGAAAGCTAAAAGATTTAAGGCTCTTATACCGAAAGCAATTAATTAATATTTTAATAAGCTAGAAAAGTTAAATAAAATTAAATTAAATTTAATAATTAACGTTAATAAAAAAGAAGTAATAAAGAGTAATAATATATTTATTTCTTTCTTTATAGCTATTTACCCTTTTTAATTAGCTAATTAATAAATAAGCTATAATAAATTTATTTTTAAAAGTGTAGAAAAGCGGTTTATAATAATTAAAAGTAATACTTTTTAAGCGTTAATTATAATAATTAATATTATTATAGCTATAAGCTATTATTTTATACTTAGCATTATTTTTAAAGGCGTTAACCTTTAATAGCAATAATTTATATAAAAGTTTAAAAAGATTATACCCTTTAATTAAGTATTTATAATATTAGAAAATAATAAAATAAATAATAAAATTATTATTAAATGGCTAAAAGATATATTTCTCCCTTAAATTAATAAACTATAAAATAATAATAAATCTTAAGCTATATTTCTAATACTTAATAGCTATAATAGTTATTAAAATAATAATTTTATAAAGTTATATTATAAGTATAATATTAACTTATATTAGCTTTTAGCTTATATTTCTTATAGTTTATAGCCTTTTAATAATAAAGTTTTTAATATTTTTAAAGCTAAATTTAATAAAGAAGTTAAAAAGCTAAATAGATTTATTAATTTAAGCCTTTTAAAAAAGATTACTTTTATTAAATATTTATTTATAGCTCGAAAAGCCGTTATATTATATATTATTAAGAATTTCTTTAAATATATAGGTATTTATTTAATCTTTTATAAAAAAGTAATATAATATTCTAAAATTTATTTAAATAACCTTAATAAATTAAAGGGTTAAAATACGGCTAATAAATCCGGTAATATAGCTAATAATAAATCTAATAATAAGAATTTTATTAATAAAAACTATATTATAAATTTAACCCTTTTAAGTATAAGGTTAAAAGACCTATAATTATATTTTTTTTTAAATTAAATTTTATTTAACTATATTATATTTTTATAATTAGGCTTTATTTTTTTAATTTATTTAAATAAAAGGTAAACCTTTTTAAAAAAGTATATTAAACGATTAATATTTTTATTTCCCTTTAGCTTATTTCCTTTTAGCTTATTATAAATCCTTACTTTATAGGTAATAAACTTCTTTATTTCTTTTAAATAAATCTTATATATTTTTAAAGTATTAATTAATATATTAATTTATTAAGATAAGAATAGGTTTTTATTTTTATATTTTTTTACCTTAATAAAAGAATCTTTTACTTAGGTAAAGATTTACTTATTATAAATAAAGTTTATTTTTATAGCTATAAAGCTATTAAATCTATATATCTAGAGTAATAATAGAATATAATAGCTTTACTTAATTAATTTAAAGGTTTTAAGCGTGTATAAGTGGTGGTTTAAGCTTAATTAATAATTGTTTCGGTTTTAATAAGCTAAATAATTACTTTTAAATAGTTTTATAATATAGCGGAAAAGGTTATAGTGGTTGCTTAGTTTTGCTAAATAGGTATATATTTAAGTAGAGCTAAAACTTTAGTTAGGGTAATAGCGGCTTTTTAATATCGCTTATTTAAAGTAACTTATAAAGGCCTAAGTTATATAGCGATAATACTTTTATATATTAGTAGTGCTTAACGGCGTTAAACTAGCTTACGGCTTATAATAGCTTTAACCTTAACGCTTATTAAAAGCACCGGTGTAAATAAATTAGGCGCGGCTTAATGCTATAGCTATTAACGCAAAATAGCGGCTTTTAATTATAGACGGGCTTATAGAAGATTAATAAGTTATTATAAAAAGTTTTATATAGTAAAACTTATTATATTAATCTTAAAAGATATATTATACTTTATTCTTTTCGGATATTTATTATTATTCTAGTTTAATAAGGGAATTTAAATAAATAAAGTAGTTAATATTATAAATTTAATTTTTAAAGCTAATAAATTAGTTAAATATAAAGCTAAAAAGGTTATCGATAAGATTAATAGTTTATAAGTATATATTACTTTTTTTAAATAAAAGAATTTAAGCTTTAAGATTAAGAAAAAGGTTAAAAAGAAAATAGCTTATTAAAAGGCTATACTTAACCTTAATATACGGTTTATAACTATATTTAAAATAAGTAAAAAGAATTATATTATTAAATATCTTAAAAAGCTTTTATAGCTTTAAAAATGCTATAAGGTTGCTATAATTAAAGTAGAAGCTAAGCTATTAAAAGATAGAAATACGCTATTTAAAGCTAATATTAAGCTTAAAATAAAAATATAAAGCGGTTATTAAGTTTAATAACTATTTAAATATAGTAATTAAGCAGCTTCTTATAATTATTTTTATATATAAATTAAATATATATTATTAGAATTTAATTAATTATAGCTATTTAAAGTATTCCAGTTTATATAGGGCTGCCGGAATTTATATGGTCCGAAGGTGGGTAAGACCGAAGGTGGGTGACGTACGGTATGGCGGTCGGTATCTGGGGATTGCGCTAAGGAGCCGGGGGGGGGTAGCACTTTGCTTGCAACAGACAGCAGCATGTCGACAGTGTCGGACTGCCAAGCGGAAATGCACCCGGGAGGGCTCGGGACTCGCCTGTAAACCATGCCGCGAGAGGACCTCGGAGTCTAGCCTGCGGCTCTGCTGACTCGAGGCGCCGTGAGCAGGTACATGGACATGCTCGTAGTGCAGTGTCGAAGCGCAGACTTTCCCCAAGTTACGATGGCGCATCTCCAGACGCTAATCTACTGGATCTGGTCGAGATCTATTTGACCAAGGTACATGGGCAAGCTCGCGGTATCTTCAATCTACCAACAATGAAGGGTTTGCTGCGTAATAACCCGGTATCCGGAACACTTCTGTTTGCCATGGCGGCTATTGGATCCAAGTTCTCCTCGGACCCACTCCGTCGGAGGTCGGGACGCGAGCTGGGCTTGGAAGCCAAGCGTTTGCTCCTGCTGTCTTTCTCAAGCGAAGTGAGCCCCCCCCCGGTCGCTTGGCACGCTCTGCCGCCACACCTCAAAAAACTTCAATTTTATATAATAGCTATTATAAAGCTTATAATCCCTATAAATTAAGTAAAAAATATATATTCTTATATAGACTTTCATAAATAATTTAAATATATTATATTTATTATTTAAGATAATTCTTTAATAAAGATAAAAATAAAAGATTAATTATATAATTATTTTATATTTTAAAAATAAAAAAAAATTATAATTAAATAATTATTATTAAGTATAATATTTTAAAAAAGTATTTATATATTAATTAATAATATAATATAAACTTTTTTAAAAAATATATTAAAAGTTTATAATAATTAATATATATATATATATATATATAAGCTATATATATTTTATATATTAATATTTTATTTAAAAAATTGAAGAATTAAATTCTATATTTATATAATAATATTTAAATTAAATAAATAATCGATATTTTAAAGCTAATTATATTAAAAGGATACTTTTAAATTATAGTATACGTAGGTATTTATAATAGCTTTTAAATAGTCCATTTTCAAGCTTTAATATAATTGTGTTATTAAGATAAAAAATAAATAGTATTTTTAACTTTTTTAAAGTGTGGCGGCAGAGCGTGCCAAGCGACCGGGGGGGGGGGGCTCACTTCGCTTGAGAAAGACAGTGGCGGATATGGAGAATATCTGCCTAGAGAATATCCAGGCTTGCATCCTGGTGGCCATGCTATGTGCCGGCGGCTGTAATGTCTCGTCGGAAGCACTGTTTATTCGTAAGCAGGAAACTCTTTTGAAGCTCGACACAATAGCAAAAGATGACTCACGCCCAGTTACCGTCGGCGAGACAGCCAAACTGGTATGTTGGACGCTGTACCTGTCCCATCACCGATGTTTCTCAGGGCTCGGGCTGCCCTGTACCAATGACGACTTCCGCGCCACGTGCGAACTTCCAATGGACGAGCTTGACTTCGCCTCTCTCACGCCGGATCAGGCGCGGTTGGAATCTCCGCGGAAGTTGGGACTCTGGGCACGGATGGTGACGCTGGTGCAGCTGTCCAACCCCATAATGGAGCTCAACCGGTGCATCTCGGATCAGGTCATTGCTCCCGAGGAGCTAGGGACGACGGTGAGGCGCATCGAGCAGAAGCTTGAGGCTTGGCTGGAATCTCTTCCGGCGGACATCCAGATGGCGGCATCGAACCTGGATCGCCAGCAGCAAAATGGGCTCGGTGGCCTGTTTTTGGCTCTGCACCTGTCCTTTCACTATTACTCCATCCTGCTGTACTTCAGCTCTCTTGAAGGCAACACAAAAACCTCCCTCAACTATCGGGGTTGGCAGCTCGCCGTATGTCCACCTCTGCAAGCACCACGCGTCATCCTTTAGCGGCCTCCTTCATCTCTCTCGACAGCTCAATGACTGCCGGATCAGCTATCCCGGGTTCAGTCATATGATCACAGTCTCCTCGGCTGTCCTGCTGCACACCTTGCTATTGGGTGACACGGGTGATATTCGCGATGCGCGGCGGAACTTGAACGCCAACTTTAAGGCTCTAGTGGAGCTTCAAGGGCCTTGGCCGGCCACGACGGCAGTGGTAAGACTCAACCATTTGTGATTGTTCGTGTGCAAATGTGAGATGACTGACACTTGATCAGATCGTCGGGAGGCTCATGAAGTTCCAAAGGATATGTCTTCTCTCGGCAGAGTCACACAAGCTGGATGGTTGGATGGTGCGATTTCTCCTTGTCACGGTGCGCCATAGTGTGTCTCATAAGAACTTGTTGTTTCACGAAGAGAAAGGAACTAAGAGGTCTACGGGTCGCAGGCGAACCTGTGGTGTTTATATAGCGGGCCACGAGAGTGGGTACCGTGACACTCCTGGACCACTCCCTCGAAATTGAGGATAAGTATTCACCATTAACTTCTTCGCTCCCAAACATGGCAGACCAGATGGAAACACCTCAGACCAGGGTGCTCCGCGATGAGGGAAGATACACCGATTTCGAGACAATTTGAAAGGATTGCGCACATGCTGAGAAGACGCATGGCGTGGGGTGAGAAATGGCTCTCCATCGCTTGGTCGAGGAGGGTGGCAAGCCATGAAGCGCTCAAAAGGACGATGACTGCCCGCCGGCTCGCCGCCTTCGGGACTTATACGGGTTAGAAACGGAACAAGTTAGGTATACTGTCATCAGCCTGGTACCGGGTCTCGGCAGTCTCGGAGTGTAATGTTGTATCACAAACATAAAAATCAGAATTCAAAACACATGCTTTCGCGACCATTTCCCGGATAACCATACAGATCAACTAGCTGATACCTGCGATAAACGAGCCAACCTCTGCTTCTTGAATTTCGCCGAAGTCGCGATGTTTTTTGTAGCAGTGAACAAGAGAACCATTGCGACGAAGCCTGAGACAAGAAGAGGTAACAACATAGCGAAGACCGAGAATCCGGCAGATACTGCCTGGAAAGTCGGACCCCTGACAAGATCTGTTGCCAGACCTACTTGCATAGCGGTCAACACTATCGCAACATTAACGACTCCTGAGGCTAGCATTCTGAAGTTGTCGCTAACAAAGTCACCGAATCGTTGATAGTGCGGCATGTAGCCGCGCATTGCCAGCCCGGATTGTACATATCGCAGCTTGTTCAGGCGACTTAGCCGTAGCTCCCCATAGATATAACGTCTATCGATGTGGTCATAGATATGATCCGTTTTGAGGATATCGGCGGTGAGCTGCCTCCAATCAGGCCACGTAATCTCAGGAGGGAGTAGGTGTCTTTCCTTCGCGAAAGAAAAGTCGCTCTCGTGACAGACCAGCGCTGTATATGAAAAAAGAAAACCCAAGGCACACTTGCGTAGCTGCTGATGACCACAAGTCGTTGACGCTCTGCAGTGACAGGAGAGGTGAGTGTCCCAGAAACGTGGGTCCAGCAGAAAACGTGGTATTGGCTTAATGTACATCTGGCCGGGCTTCCAGACCAAGTGTAGGTCCATTTGTTCAGTGACGACGACTTGTCGTTCCCGCAAGAGTTGGCAATGGAGAGGTTGGGGCGGCACCGGCCGGCCTGCCCACCAAAGGTGGTCAAACATTTTGCTGAGGCGCCCTGTAGATAGTTCTTTCTTGAGGAATTCCAGGCTTTTCGCGCTCGGCAGTGCAATATCGGCATCGTACTCTCCGGCACGGTATGATGCGGGAAGCAGCGAATCGATAGACGGATATTCGATCAGCATTTTCTCGGTTAACGAATTCTTCGAAAGGAAGCTCTGTATGTCAAGTTGGTCAACCTCCAGATGTCGCTTGCCTTGTTCTCGTGCAAGTGGTCGGGCTTACCTCGTCCAGATTCTGCGCCATGGCTGATACAATGTCCAGAACTTTTTGCGCCTTGGGATTGTCAATTTGCAGCCCTTCTGCTGATGATGTTGTGAGTCTCTCGTTGAAGCCAGATGTGTACCTAGGTAAGTAGCGTTTCAAGTGAAGACGGCCATTATGGAAACAAGGCTCACTCGTACTCATGGGAACGGAGAATTGAGCAGCAATATGTGATAGAAATGATGTGCTCAACTGGTTCCGACCATCTCCTCTTTCCGACCGCCCAATTCTACTACATCTGCACTTGGAAAGCCTTATCTTCCATGCCATTAGTAATGATAATTCTATGTCTGATGTTCATTGAAGCGAAGATTACGTATTATTCCAAGAAAGAAAAAACAAACAAGAATCCTGCTCGGGGTCATATGCACCCATGTTTCAGGCTCACCTTATAGCCGCGCTGCTCATTTCAGCCAGCCACTGATGTGGCGTTGATTCCTTCGCTGTATTGCTTGCACACCGGCCGTAAGCCTTTTCTAAATCCTTCTCCTGAACCACCTTCTCACCGGTCTTAGGCAACCAGCACCATTGAATCCTCTCGCCTCGTCACTCGCCACCTACCCAAAATCAGCCTTGGCCATGTTCTTCAGGCACATTCTCCAAAGCGTAGACTTCAACGATGTGTCATGCGTGAGATCTGAGTTCCGAACGGCTTGGACATCTCTGTAATGCTTCTCCGTTCGCAATTCCGCTAGCGGACAGGACTCTGAGACTCAGTCGATCTCATGTAGAGCCTGCTTTTCGTGGCTCTATATCAAGAGGCCAATGATTGGAACCGAGGAGAGGTGGTCGAGTGGCCATACTTAACGAGGCTGTGAGGACGCACACTCGACCCATTTCAGGATGTATGGCTTGCAGTTGCGTGGGGGTATTCGAAGCCAGGATAAGTGAGAGGGTGTCTCGTTTACCGATCTCCTTGGTCCGTTTTTACGGGCGGAGAAGCACTGCCTTGTTTCTCTAAGGATGAGGTTCCGTCCGCCCGAGGCCGAAATGCCTCAAAAGTTCAAGTCACTGCAAAGACCAGGAGAATATAAATATGATGCCTTTCACTCAGTCTCTTGTGGCCAGTGAACCGTAGACCAGAAGATCAACAAAGTACCCGGATTCCAACGCAGCTCACTCGACTCACACCACATCATCCCCTTTTCTGTCCATCACCTTGCTCCCTCACATCATGGAACGTATGCAGCAGCACACCTGGAGAGTCCAAAACATTCCCGAGGGCATGTCTGGCGACGACCTCATCGGAATGTTTCACTCGGACGATCGAGCAAACATCGATATTAAGAGCCTCGTACCTGATGTGGACAACTACGATGGCACCGGCACACAGACCGCAACCATTCTCTTCAAAGCCCCTGTGGGTACAGAGCCAAGACTTGACACTCATCATGCTAGCCACGTGTTCCTCGAGATCGACAACCAATTCCATGGGTTTACTCCGCTTAACAAGGTAGGAGTCGATGTTTCGGCTGAGTAAGCTTCTTTCACCACTGCTAATTCGATGTTAATTCTCAATCTAATTGGACCAGTATCATAGCCGTGACTGGTCTTTCAGGCCATGCATTCGGGTCATGGGCATGTGATCAATCCACAATGTGGCTCAGGGAGAACTTGCCCATTGCTATCCAGAACAAAGCGCGGATCCTAATTTGGGGATACGACTCTCAATGCATTGGTGATCCTGCCGACTTCCCGGACAAGGTTCTTCTTGACTACGCCATTGGATTCAAAGACGAGCTTGTTGACCTCCGAGATAACCACCCCCAAGTAAGTCTACCTCATCAGAGTTTCCGATGCAACAATGACTGACGGATTGGGCCACAGGTTCGCAATCGACCAATCATCTTGATAGTCAGTCCCACCGTTGAGCAAGTCGCCAGATGTTGCGTTCTATTTCATCTGACATCTATTCTAGGGTCACAGCCTCGGTGGGTTGATCATCAAGCAGGTAAGCTTACGCTCGAAACCACCAACTCGGGAATACAGGAAGCTGAAACGGCATTAGTTTTTCACAGATCTGCCTGCACAAGTGAGGGCTCGTATACCTGTGCGAGGCATGGTGTTCATCAGCTGCCCGCATCTGGGTATGAATGTCGACGCCCTGAACGAATTGTTAAGTGATGCTCCGCCAAAGGCTTTGCTTGAAGAATTGGAGCATGATTCATCGACTCTCCGCCAACTCAATAGCAGGTTCCTTGATCTAGACCTGCCCATCATTCTGAGCTTTGTCGAGGATAAGCGGACGAAACAGCCAGTCAAAGTGAGTATCAATCCACGCCGCTATATTATTTGCTAACATGAAAAGGGTGACGATGGTATCGTAAGGAGGACGGGCCCCGCCGTGCGGATGGTTTCGAGGATGTCGGCTGAGCTCAAAGCTAAGAATGAGATATATCGAGGCGCTGTCGGCAATCACAGGACTGTTGCCAGAGTCAAGAAGGGCTCTATCATGTTCTCGGCGATAGTGAAGGAGATCAACGGCATGTTGCGGGATGTCTCTGAAGTCGATACAGCCGAGAACAGAGCACCAAGTGCGCACCAGGGCTCAGGAAGCGGACAATCGGAAAGGCAACCGCCCGCTCCCATACTGACCCAAGATTCTACTACGGAATCGTCCTCAGGTGGTACTGCACAGTCGAAGAGGCAAGGAAATAACATTCCCCTCAATGAGATTGCTAATATTGCCACGGCTCAACGGGACGCTGCCCAAGAGGGTGCATCTTCAGCGGCTGCTAAAGCAGTTCCGGACAAAGCTCCCAACAAAGAACAGACCACTCAACCAAAGGCTGACGCTGTCGATGACTCTTCTGATCCATCGGATGAGTCCGATACTGAGGATAACGATACAGAAGACGTTGAAGAAGTCGAACGAACGCCGACGCCTGAAGCCCAACATATATCGATCCCCCAAGCTCGTCCTCCTCAGAGACATGCGTCGCAACCAGCAACTCAGCAGGACCGTGGAGTCAAGGTTCAGCTTCCACCCTGGATGACCGGTCGCCCCACCTGTTCCGTCTGTTCCCACGTCATTGCTGGTAACCTATGGTTCAGATGTAAGGAATGTCCACAGTTCTATATGGACGAACGATGTTTCCTTCAGACACAGCAGATGAGAGGGCCGCATAGCCCAAACCATCGCTGTACGGCATGGGAAGACTTCATGATCATTCCTTTGCATCGTTTCATGCCCCCTAGAGCATATATGCATCCAAATGGTCCAATTGAGCGGCAGGATGGGGGCTTTTGGTCTCTGAGACTGAGTGGTGGGACATACCGGGGCAACACTGCTTTCTTCGGTATTGACGCTGTCCCACCAGGTCATTACGGCATGTCATTTTCAATCTTATATCGAGCAGCAGAAGCAATCCGGCCATCACAGTCGTGCGGAAAATGCAGCATCATCATCGGCCGACCTCGGGAACCTTCTTCTTTCATGCAAGCAAGGCCAGCAGACAGTTCAAAAAGCGCGAGAGAGGTTGCGCAATTGTTCTCATCGTATAACATGGTCCAGTGGAACATCACGACTCCAGCGTCGATTCCGGAACATCGCATGTGGAATGCCAACTATCGGCCAAACACAGAGAACATAACTGTTGCCGTTGACGGTGTGGTTGCTATGGCGGTGTGCTGGGAGGATCTTCCTGATATTGACGGTGTTGCAATCCCTCTGATGGCGACCATATTAACATTCAGGCGAGTCTATTTCCCCCCTTCCTGGAGAATTATTTCAAGCTAACATCGCCCAGATTGGAGAAGAAATGGGATAAGCTCGCGACTGAGGCTTTGACGTCACGAGAGGTGCGCGAACTCGTCCAGATGCAAGAGTTGCGCCAACGGCGCCATGCAGACCCATTCGAAATGATGGAGCGTATGATGGCTAACTTCGGACGTTTCTGATTCGCCATTTTTCCTTTCGGTAGTTTAGTGCGGCAAATTTGTGCTGTTTACTTCATTGGTTATTTCCGGACTCCGGGCAAGCTAGGTAGGGTCCCACAGTGTTTTCCGAGGTTGATGATTCTGCGAAATTATAGAGAAAATGGAACTTGCAAGTTGAATCACATTTCAGTGTTCAAATACTAGGTCCCCGAATGATGACTACTTATTTTCAGCCTACGGTCATTTAATCACTCGATTTGATGGTCTTCCTCGCACATATTAGCTGATGTAATTAAAAATTCCCAGGTGCGTCTGGATCGTGTAGACTTGCAGCATGTGTGGCCCCCACGAGAGAGCAGATCGTGCATTTAGGGACAACGCTGAGAACCAAAGAGCTTCGCGGGGCGGAGAGGTGTGCGGTTAATTCGAGATAGTTGAAAATGAATAGGCCTCTATCGCCAAGATTTCAAATCCATGCTTGCATTGTTGGTACATGTACTGTTCATTCATTCTTCTGACAACCGTATGGGGCGAAGATGCCTCTTGATAACAACAGCAAGGCATAGGACAGTTGTGCTACAGACAACACTTATAAGGCTCATAGATGTTGGATTGAACGCTTAATCTATTAGGCTAGCTATAATCTAGACTACAGGGGTAATGCCCCCTATATATAGATATATCTAATTTATTACAGGGAAATAATAGAAAATAAGATATTCTATATTTATAATAAGTATAAATATTTAAAATATTTTAATATCCCCCCTTAAACTTATTCCTTTATATATAAAGAATTAATTTGCTTATAAAAAGGATATTCTATAAAGTATAGCGTAAGATCTATATATATATAGTATAATATTTATATATATAAAAATAAAAACCTAATAAAATAAAAAAAATTTCTATTATAAGTAAAAATATTTATTATATAAGTAAAAATCTTAAAAAGTTATTTTAAATATTATTAAACTTATAGCCTTAAATATAATATATTATATATTATTATTCGAAAGGGTTATATATATTATTTATATAAAGTATTTATAAATTTTATAATAGCTATAATATTTATTTATTTTTATAGTATTTAAGTTATATATTATATTAATTATATTATATATATTATAAATTTATACTTTTTTAATAAAATTTATTTCTTATATATATAACTATATTAAGTATATATTATATATATATTATATATTATATAAATTATATATAAAGTATTTTAGAAAAAACTTTTTTATTTTATATTTTTAAAGGAAAACCTTTAATATTTTTATAAATATTTTATATATATTCTAAGTTACTTACTATATATAGAAATAAATATATTATTTATTTAAAGGAGAAAATACTTTAGTTTTTAAAAAGTAAATACCGTTTTATTATATATATATATTATTAAAGCGGTAAACCTCTTTATTCTTTAGCTATATATTATTCTTCTATTAAATTATATTTATATTTAAACTCTTTATATATAGGTTTAGATATAGGTTTTATAAGCTAATTTGCTAAATTATTATTAATATTTATATATTTTATAATTATTCGGTTTTATTTTACTATATATTTTATATAATAATAAGCTATATTTATATATTTTATTTTTTTATAAAATATATTATTTTTAGCTAATATTTTAGCCCTTTTATTATCTATATATATAATAGGTAGCTATATATTATATTTTAATTCTAAATTATTATTAAAATATTTTAATAAATTATATAAATATTTAGGCTTTTTTATTATCTTTTATAAGGCTATATATTTCGCTTTTATTATAAAAAAAGCGGGTGTTTTTTATAATTAAAAGGTTTAGCTTATAAGATTAATTTTATTATTATTATTATTACTATTATTATATAGGTTAAATATATAGCTTAAGGTGCTTTTACCGTTATCGAGACTATTACCCTAATTTAAATCTATATAGCTTATTATTTATAAATTATTTTTATTATAATTATATTATTTAAATAATTTTAAAAATATATATATATATCCCTATATTTTATTTAATTTGCTTATATAGTATTAGCTAAGGTTAGCTATATATTTAGCTAATTTATTAATAAAATAAGCTAGATCTAGCTTTATTTTTAAGCTAATAAATAAAATAAACCTTATTTATTATTAATATAATTTTATAGTATTATTATTAGCTTAGTTTATATTTTCTATTAATTTTCTATTAGATATATAAAGTATAAGTTAAGGAATTATCTTTTTATTTTTTATCTTTTTAGCTATATTAAATTTATTTAATATCTTTTTAATATATCTATTTTAGTTTATAGTTATTATTTTATTTTCTCGATTTATATCGATATTATTTCTAAAAAAACTATTTAATTCCTTTTAAAAATCTAGGTTTATAATCTTATATAAGTTATTTATTATATCGTTTATATATTATTAATTTACTTTTATTATAATTATATTATTTATATAATAAATAAATATTATTTATTTATTTTTATATATAAATATACCTTTATTATAGGGGCAAATAATAAACCCTATAGTATATAATAACTTATATAAAAAGTTATATTATAATAATAATGTTTACTTTAAGCTATAAATACCCTTTAAAAGCTTTATAACTTTATTTTTATATTTTAGCTTATTTATATATATAAATAAAGATAATTTTATATATATTTTATAGTTTATTTCCGAATATAGGAATATATATTTTATATTATAACTTAATATATTCTAGCCTTTATTTATAGCTATTATAAGCAATATAATATATATTTCTAGCCGGCATATAATAAAAAAAGTTTTTAAATAATTTATATCTAATTTTTAATTATAGCTTTATACTATTTATTAAGACTTATATTAGGTAATATTTTCTTTATTTATTATTTAACTAGGCTTTATTATATTTATATTAGGTATATATTTTTTTTAAATATCTATTTCCCTTTTAAAGCCTTATAGCCGGATAATAAATCTATTATTATATAGGTTTTCTGCTTTAATAGATTATTATTTTTATTTAATATAGATTTAAATTATAGTTATTTTTCAGAATTATTTAATGAATCTTTTATATTATTTAATTCTAAAAGTATAGCTATTATTAAGCAATATTTAATTTTTAAAATATTATTATTAAATATCGATAATTAGTTATTTAATAATATATTACTTATATTATATATATAGTTTTTTAAGTTACCTTATACTATTATCTTATTTAATATAAGGGAAAAATTTTCCTCCTTATTCTATATATTATTTAGCTTATATATACCGTTTAGCTTATATATATTTAATATAGGATTACTTATATCTAGCTATATATATATATATTATTATTATTATTATTATTATTTATATTTAAGGCTAATATATTTTTAATATATTTCCCTTTTAATATAATTATATCCCTTATTAATAAAGGCTTTTTATTAATTAAATCCTAAACTTTATATATATTAATATTTAATACTATATTTAATAAAATACCTTTATTATTTTAAGGTTTTAATTTTATTTTATATATATTATTTTTATAATATATAATAAATTCCCAGGTTTTAAGGTTATTTATATATAGGGGTTATTTTTTATTTATTAACTTGTAAGAAGTTTTAAAGCGTAAATCTTAGTATAGTATTATATTATATAAATAAACGATATATTTTATAGCCTCGCTTTATAGGTAAATAAGTAAATTAGCTATATATAATAGGTAACGTATTTTATTTATTATAATAAGATTTAATTTCTTTATAAGCCTATTAAGCTTTTTTATATATATAGGCGTTATATAGTAATATATATTATATATATTTAAGCTTATTTTAAATCTTTTATTAATATATTTTTCGCTATTATTAGTAAAAAACTCTTTTATTTATTTATTATATTTATTTATTATATTTATTTTTATAGTTATTAAAAGTATTTAAAGCTTTATCTTTATATTTAAAAAGTATAACCTTTAAATATTTATTATATTTATTAAGAAATAAAATATAATATTTATATTTATTATATATAAGTTTTAAAGGTCCGCTTATATCGCTATATACTTTTTTAAATATATTATATATTTTATTATTTAGGCTTTCCTTATTTATTTTTATTATATATTTTACCTTTAAAT
>JALPVH010000447.1:0-33518 GCA_023242295.1 Diaporthe ilicicola | reverse complement strand
TACTATATAAAACTTTTTATAATAACTTATTAATCTTTTATAAGCCTATTTATAGTTAAAAGCCGCTATTTTACATTAATAGCTATAATATTAAGCCGCACTTAATTTATTTATATAGGTGCTATTAACCTATTAAGGTTAAAGCTATTATAGGCCGTAAGCTAATTTAACGCCGTTAAACATTATATAAAAGTGTTATCGCTATATAACTTAAGCTTTTAAATATAAGTTGCTCGAAATAAATAATATTAAAAAGCTATTATTACCTTAACTATATACTTTTATAGGATATATATAGGTTTTAACTCTATTTTATAAATATATACTTATTATAACCTTTTTCGTTATATTATAAAACTATTTAAAAGTAATTATTTAGCCGAAATTAAGATAATAGTTAAGCTTAAACCACCACTTATATATATTTAAAACTTTTAAATCTATTAAGCGAGTTTATAGCTATAATTAAAATAAATTATAATTAAGTAAAGCCACTATATTTTATTATTTAAATATATAAATTTAATAGCTTTACTATAAATAGCTATAGAAATAAACTTTAAATATAATAAGTAAATCTTTATTTAAATAAATAGTTTTCTTATTAAGGTAAAAAAGTATAAAGATAAAAAACCTTCTTTATTTAAATAAATAAATATATTTATTATTACTTTAAAGATATATAACTCGGAAATCTATTTTAAAGAAATAAAGAAATTTATTACTTATAAATTAAAGATTAATAATAAGCCGAGGAAAAGATAAAAAGTTATAAATTTAATATACTTTTTTAAGAAAGTTTACCTTTTATTTAAATAAATAAAGTTTAATTATAAAAATATAATATAATTAAATAAAATTTAATTTAAAAAATATATAATTATAAGTTTTTTAACTTTATATTTAAAAGAGCTATTAAATAAATATATATTTAAGTTAAGTTAAAATTTATATATATTTTATAAAAATATATAATTAAAATAATAATAGCTTTATAATATCGCTTATTTTAAATAATTTAAAAGCTTAAATATAATAATAATATTTTTATATAATATTTAATAGCGTTAAACTAGCTTATATTTTATAATAACTTTAACTTTAATAAGTTAATAATATTAACGTAAAAAAGCGGGGCTTAATACTATAAGTATTAATATAAAATAGCGGCTTTTAATTATAAATAAGCTTATAAAAGATTAATAAGTTATTATAAAAAAGTTTAATATAGTAAAACTTACTATATTAATTTTAAAATATATATTATATTTTATCTTTTTTAAATATTTATTATTATTTTAACTTAATAAAAAAACTTTTTAAAAAATCGATAAAGCTTTATATATATTAATTATTTTATTTTAACTATTTTATTTTTTTAAGTTTCTTTATTAAGCTAAAATAATAGTAAATATTTAAAAAAGATAAAGTATAATATATCTTTTAAAATTAATATAATAAGTTTTATTATATAAAACGTTTTATAATAACTTATTAATTTTTATAAGCTTATTTATAATTAAAAGCCGTTATTTTACGCTAGTAATTATAGTATTAAATTACGCTTATTTATATTAATATTTTTAATAAATATTAAAGTTAAAGCTATTATAAGTTATAAGTAACTTAATTTAATATTATTAAGTATTATATAAAAGTGCGATCGCTATATAACTTAAATATTTTATATATAAATATAAGTTATTTAAAATAAATAATATTAAAAAGCTATTATTATTTTAATTATAGTTTTAGCTTTATTTTAATATATATCTATTTATTATAACCTTATTTCGTTATATTATAAGATTATTTAAAAGTAATTATTTAGCTTTCTATATTATTAAAACCGAGATAATTATTAATTAAGCTTAAACCACTATTTATACGCGCTTAAAACCTTATTAAGCGAGTTTATAGCTATAATTAAAATAGATAGATAAGGCTAATATATTTTATTATTTAAATATATAAATTTAATAGCTTTATAGTAATAGAAATAAATTTTAATTATAATAAATAAATCTTTACTTAAATAAAAAGTTTTTTTATTAAAATAAAAAATCGTAAAAATAAAAACTTTTTTTATTACTTTAAAGATATATAAAATCTATTTTTAAAAAAATAAAAGAATTTATTACTTATAAAATAAAGATTAATAATAAGCCGAGAAAAAGATAAAAGGTTATAAATTTAATATATTTCTTTAAAAAGGTTTACTTTTTATTTAAATAAATTAAAAAGATAAAGCTTTATTATAGAAATATAATATAGATATATAAAATTTAGTTTAAAATATATATAATTATAAGTCTTTTAATTTTATATTTAAAAGAGAAGCTTTATATATATTAATTTCTTTTATATTATATTTATATACGGCTTAATAATATAATATTATTAATAAATTATAATTTTAAATTTTAAAGTATATTAAAACTTTTAAAGTTAATTATAAGTGTATAAATATAGTTTACTTATAATATTTATAATACTTAAGTATTTTAGCGCTTAAGCTTATATAAATAAATAATTTAAAAGTATTTAAGTTTTTATAATAAACGATAATAAATAACGAGCTTAAGCTTTAATATATAAAAAATTATTATATTTATCACTTTATATCTTTATAATTATTTTTATAAAATTTATAAAAAAGGAAATTTAAATTAATTATAAATATATAGTTATATAAATAAATTATTTAAAAAAAATAATTCTTTAAAATTTATATTAATAAGCTTATAAGGCGCTTTAATAGGTTTTTAACGTTAAAAATATTAAGTTATAAGAAATTAAACTTTATTTAGCTTTTTCTATTTAAAAGTATTTATTTAAAAACTTTATTTAAAATAAATAATCTTTTTCTATATTTTAAAATTCTATTAATATATTTATATAAATTATATCTTATTTAGTTATTAAAGTATTTAAGTTTAAAAGTGTAGAATTAAGTGGGTTTTATATAGGGAAAATTGAAAAGCTCGTTATGTTTAATCACCCACTGTACCTAGATGGTTTTACATATGCTTGGCAGCCTATAAACACCTCCCCGCCTCAGCCTCCAGGAGCGGGAGAACTTCCGCCGCCAGTCCACCAAACACATACAACCCCCAACCGCGGCAACAAGTCTCAATACCGTGAGCCTCTGCCGGCCCCGAGCATCGGGACTCTATCTGCAAGCCCCATCACCGGCTGCCACTGTCGCGGACAAGTCATGCGGCCGCCAGCGCTGTCCCTCGCCACTTAGGTTCGAGCCTCCGTTGTCTACATCACCACCCCTGTTTTAGGCGCGGTAGCCTAGCCACAGACTGTTTCTAGACCGCAAGGCCGGGATCCTGCCATCTTCAACCTTCCTTCAGCTGTCTTGGGATTTACTACTCTCTTGTTGAGACTCGCCTTCGACATTGTCGGCTGTCTCAGCCAACGAAGCCATGGCGTCACTGCTCCCTCTGCTTCACGATTTGCTACCCATGATTATGCCCTCCGAGGTTCACATCTCCCATGACAGGAGCTTGACACCTGTTTTCGAGCGGGCCGAGCGGCCTCCATATCATCAGAGACAGCGTACCGATCCACAAGCAGACTCACTCCCGCGGGAGCACAAGCGCCAGGCCGCTTTGGGCGCACATGACGATCAAGCGAGCTTCCTGGTAGATTCAGACCAGGAAAAGCCGTG
Source organism: Diaporthe ilicicola (assembly GCA_023242295.1). Lineage (NCBI taxonomy): Eukaryota > Fungi > Ascomycota > Sordariomycetes > Diaporthales > Diaporthaceae > Diaporthe > Diaporthe ilicicola. Next base: position 29,839 of record JALPVH010000447.1, on the reverse strand, counting down.
CGAGCCGATACAACTATTCGACCGTGAAGAAAACTCGGCTGGCAAATCTGCAGACGATGGCCGGTCCAGGCCCAGTGCCAGCTACGCACCTTCTCAGCCAAGCCCGGGGGCACAGGCCAGTGGCCCAAGAGTATTCCGCAAAGATGCCATGGTGGGTTTCTCAGACAAGATGTGTGCTGCAGGTAAGCCTGTGCCCTGTCTTCTTACCCCATAGGCCTGGGACTCTTTTGTCCATGCAACCGGCTCGTTCTTCCTTTTTTTTTTTTTGTGGTGGGGGGGGGGGAGGGGTGCTCTTTCTTTGAGGCCATACTTTGTATTTCGAGGTGATGGTTGGGACGTTGTAACCAGAAGCTTCGCAATAGTCTTGACAGTAGAGCCGAGATCTGCTTCGGGGGTCCATCATCATGGTGAACAAGGTGAGCCAAGGACTTCGCTCTCAGCCGCCGCTGTCAAGCCTGGGTCCTAATAGCTCGCTCTCAGACACCATACTCTATGTCACCAGGGGCTATGGAGTCCTCCTTATCAGTCCTGCTCTGGACCCTGTCAGGGCCATCAGAGCAGATTTCAGGGGCGAGGCACCCACTCGTGAGGAAGAGCGGCCTCGACGCCACGAGCTTTCACCGGGCGATTTCGCCTTCATACCAGCCTGGACGGAGCATCAAATTGTAAACGAGGCTGACGAGGGTGACGTCGTCTGGGTGTTGGTCCAGAGTGGAGGCGAGCGATTACAGGTGGACTTGACTGGCTGGGGTGGTGAGAGGGTCCAGACATAACTTGCAAGTGAGCGAGTCACTTTCCGTGAGCTGTGGCTAGACCTTCGGGCATGATACCGGATACTTCCATCCCATACGTTTTACCTAGATCTATTTCTTGGCCAACCAGTCTTATGTTCGTCCCGAGCATCCGGTAGGTGTGCAATCTATCCTGAAGTCATCCTCGTATCAATCGTTCCAAAGAGGCGAGTGATAAGGTGATCACCAACAACCTGACAAGGTCGCTTCTCACTGTTATCATACGATTTTGAAGTATTAAACAACCATCACAACCTGAATAATCATCTCGCTGCGACTGTTACCGGCAACAAGGATTCTGGGAGCTTTACGACCTCGGCTTGACCCATGTGAGCTTTTGGTGCATTAGAAAATCAAGCTTCTCCTGAATGTTTCTCAGCCAGATATCCTGATTATTCCCGTCTGGATGAAACCATTGATATGCAGTTGGAGTGCTGGTGAACCAGACGCCTCACCTACTCTAGCAATCCTCCATGAATTAAATGCAGTGTTTTCCGCATCGTGCATCGGACTGCATTCTTATGGGCTCATAAGCGTTGCAAGCCACAGCCATAGTTGATAAAAGGTATTCTGTCAACAAGAACTTTCACTTACAACCGCCGTGCCTGTCATGTGCATAATTTACTCCTAGACCTCTCTTCGATTGACTACACTATAGCCAGGTAGGAAGTCAAAACATCGGGTTTTGGGGGGAATCTGAGCTAATTGCTCGAATTCTCTTCTTTACATAAGGCATGATCCTACAAATTAGTTCCTTTATCTTAACCTGAACAAAAAAAGGACGCTTTCAATACTGTACTATTTACCTGCCGGTTTATCAACTACTGCAGCACACGTGTAAATGGGCCTGATCATCGTATGTTTTTTTGGCAAATCCCCGTTTGCGTTTTCCACCCATTTTGAATCCGGCTCTCCCCAAGATTTCTACTGCGAATTCCACTGTTCAAATGATTAAAGTCCATCCCTATGCAAACTGGCAACCAGGCACATGTACAAATCAAGGACAACTGTTTATCTCTGCCAGAAACATACTTAGCATCAATTGATATACCCATGGCTATCGCATGGCTTCAATGTCGATTTCGAACACGCTCCTACATGTTGTCAAGCCCACATGCTTTGGTCACGAAGAGACTGGCAAAAGCTGCCCCAGATTGTATAAAGTGGACTTGTTGCAGGGAATGATGTGCATTTGTAAGAGCTACAAAAAACCGGTACAATAAATTAGAGGGTATCGTGTTATATGAAAGTTCCAAAAAAATCTTGTGTATTTCCACCCTAAATTCAACACTCAGGTCGATATACCACATCCTATTTTTACCAATACAAAAAAAGAAAAAGAAGAAGAAGAAAAAGAAGGAAAAGAAAAAGAAGAAGAAGAAAAAACCGAGCCATATCTTGACAGCTCAAACGTCAGACTGATGATAGGTACTAGTATTTTGCGGAAAATCAGAGAGACGGAAGGAGACCGAGAGGAGAATTGAAAAGAAATAAAAAGAAAACACAAAAAAGCAATCAACATAATGACTGCCAGGTTGGGCATATCTTTATCAAGCCATGTTTTATGCTTATACTAGTATATTCCAATTTGGAGAAAGCTTCGGTCAGAGTATATGATGAATTGTTTTAGATGCCTTCGTTGCACACTTTCCCTGCACATTGGTCGCCTACACTACACGGTGACGGCTCGAGGTAAGTTTTCCCATTGTGTGGTATCGCAGCCGTCGGGCTCTGCACACTCTACAAGCCATGTAATGTCGAGTTCTTCTTAGCTACTCGGAATCTCTTTCCGTATGGTATAAAGATCGCGAGGCCGAGTATCGACAGACCGACTGTTATAGCCATCAAAGTCAGCGTAGGCGGGATGAATCCTTGCTCCGCGGCCCAGTCGTTGAAGAAGAAGACCATCCCAAACTGCCCACCCTCGTATCAGCAAGTTGTGACAGAGCATTACAGCAGTACGGCTCACTTAGCCCGAAGGTGTTTTTGACAACGGTGGCTGCAATCATGATCTCGCCCGGCAGGGACTTGTAAATGTCCACGGCGTAGGAAATGACGATGGACGGGATCCCAACAACCTGAAGACCTGTGAAGCCGTACCCCAGTATCACCACGGCTTCTCATGGCCACCCTCTCTGGTATCCGACCGCAGTCACGACCATCCCAATCAAACAGGCCCCTACGTACGGCACGATGCTTAACAACCTCATCTCTGCCTCTAGGACCCCTCCTTTGCGCCTCGCCCGCCGCAGAGCAACCCAATCGCTCAGCGGCCCAGCCGTCAGTAGCGCCAAGACGGCCCCAACGGCGAAGGCGAAGTTAGTGTATCCTATCTGTACGCTGCTGAAAGAGTAAGGGGGTGCGGCGAAGGCCTGTGATTCTGTGAGGTTGAGTGCAAGCACACAGTTCGCCGCGAAGCCCATCGCGAGAGAGGCCCACAGCACGATGGGGAGGGAGAAGATTTGGATGGGCGAGACGACGTCGTACAGAATTGGGCCCAAGCCGTGGGCGAAGCGCGGGACAGGGAGAAGTGAGAACTGTGTAAGCGAAGGACGGCCCAAAGGCCTCGGGCCGGGGCTTCTCGAGGGGCTTCGGGGTACAGCATACTGGCCGGCCTGCTCGTCCACTGCGCCGGCGTTTCCAGCTTGCAGTTCGGGATCGGAGGCAGATGAACTAGCATGGCGTTCATATTTGGTTTCTGGGTGAGCAACAATGACGAAGACCAGGCTGGCGGCGTGGAGAGTAGCGCAGACCCAGGAAAACCACCTCCATCCAGACTGAGCAGCGATGCTTCCTGGAATGACGGGGCCGATGAAAATGCCAATGAAGTATGCCCAGAAATAAAGCGCCATGGATCTCCCGCGCTGGTGAACAAAGATCAGGTCGGATATGACCATTGGCATGAGGGACTCGTTCGCTGCGGCGCCCAGGCCAGAAACCACGCGGGCGCCGAGGAAACTAGGAAAAGATGTCACCAGGGCCTGCCACACGTTGGCGAGCACACAGACTATGCCGCAGATGATGATGACGGGCCGTCGGCCGAAACAGTTTGCCAGGGGCACAATGACGAAGTTCGCATAACCGAGGGTTATGGCGGCAACACCAAACTACGAGGCCCCAGTCAGCCGGCGGAGGGTCAGTCTCAAGGGGACTGCGGGCACGTACCAGCAGGTTGACCTGAGGGATAGACTTGTGGAACTCCTAAGTCTGCCTCGAATATCTGGGTCAACGGGGCGATGGAGAGAGGCGTAAGAATGCTGACGAAGACAAAGACGAATTGGTTCACGATGACGACTGTCTTCCATTTTGTGCTCCAGTTCTGCGGACATGTGAGATTCGCAAGCGACGAGGGCCAAGGACAAGGCAGCCAAGGCTGGGTGGCAGGGCCGCAGGGAGGAGCTCACCAGCGGGTCATCAGCGTTGTCGCTGGGGTTGGGTATCAGCACGAGCTCTTGAAGGGAAGTCGAGTCGCCATCGGTTTCCCGGCAGACAATCTCAGTCCCCGGGATGATTCCATTCTTGTCTTGGAGGCCCATGGCGGCGCTCTTTTCACGGCAGCCTATTCAGTGCCGTCCCCCACATTACTGAAGCAAGTGCCCGCGGACAGGTTAGATAGACAAGGGGTGTATCAGTTGAATACCTAGGTACATATATGCTGAGGCGTACCGCACTTTTTCAAAATACTGGCCGAGCAGCCCGCAGGGGACCATGCCCAAGGCTGCCTTTTACCGGTAGCAAGTATATCTGTGACAGCATATAAGCAAAAGCGACGCCGATCTTGGCGGCGTACCATACGGCTTATATGCTGTCACGACATCGCCATTTCCCCACTGGGAATATCCGAAGCTTGACTTTGGTCTAGTTGATGCACAAACGTAGCGTCCCCTCCGACGCTGTTCTGCGACCCTGAGCGACTGGAGCCTTGAAATACTACCCAAGTAATCTATTTCTGTGACGAGCGGCCGCCAGGACGGGCCAGCAAGTAAGAGGTCGAGTAGTCTAATTTCTACCCACTTGAGGTGCCGGTAGTCTCCCGCTGGAAGCCTGAGGTGCTTTACCAATCACACGGGCTTTCCGAGAAGCCGCGAGAGGCTGCTGGTCTTGCTGTGTCTACTGTGATCGCTTTTAGAAAGAGAATACCCGCTGACACGCCACGAGCAGCAGAAGCTGTCTATCTATTCAATGGCGGCAGCCGGAGACGGTTTGCGGAGTCTGCTCTCTACACGTAGGACTGCCCGCATACACTTTTTCCCAGCAGGCATGGCTGATTTGATCTCTACTGCCTGTAGATTGATTATCCGCCTGATTCAATGTTGGCCGTGCCTCTTGGAGATATGGTGGCGCCGACCATGCACGCGGATTTCCACCACGGAAATACATAGTCACCTAGTTGGCCCTCTTCTCATATATGTAGACTGCATTGATGCATTGCTTTGGGCATTTCTTCAAAACATAGCCACTCATGACAAAGCGGTGGTGACTTCAGCTCCTCAGAGTCTGTTTATATTCAAGGAGAGATGCGCCTACCTAGGTAATTGACTTAAGCTTCTAGATACCGGAAGACAGGACCTCGAGATGCCATGCATGACAACCCTCATAGTCCGCATGCAGGTAAATCAAGTATATCGTCGTTTCCACAGTGTAACGAATTACGACAAAGTTTGGCCCCAGGTGATTTCCCTCAACCATTTGTATCCACAGTGTCTCGTCGGTACGATGTCCCATCCGGCATGTAGACTAGAGCTTGCATTGTCAAGCAGTGCGATCGCCCATTTATACGTACACCCCTACATATAGACACATATGTAAATTGCGACAGGAGCACAGACTGCTTTTCTTTGTCAACCAGTGTATAAAGTACATATGCTTCTCTCTGTGCCCGATTCTCGATGACCTGTCATATCCCCTGCGTCGAGAATGTGTGCACGAGGCGAATAGGTAAAGCTTGCTGTCTGCGAGCAGGTTGGCAGGTCTGAATGTTGGCAGGCTGGCAAGTTGGCAAGTTGGCAGGTGGTCCGCAAAACCCACAATCATCAACGTGTGCGCATACTGTATCCAAACAATCCCTCGACCTCGGGACGTCCGTGCAAAGTGTAGCTACTGTATGATATCAACTGCACCACTTTTTCTTATCCTACAAATACATGCTATCGCGCACCTGTGATGATGTTTTCCAGCAGCACTGCGACAAACTTGCGTTATAATTTCTCTGGCCTCGCATCTGCACTATAAACCTAGCCACGATCAATTGAACCTACCCCTTCTCCCAGCAGCCACCGGAAGAGTCCAGAGCTCACGCACGCCAGCTGAAAGCTACCGTCTGGATCAGACTCTCCCCACGCACAGGATGGCCTCCGTTGAACAGATCCAGAAATCCGCGACTGCCGCCGCACAGGGTCTGATTGCGGCCGATGCAAAGACAACCAGTATGTGACTACGGCCGCCAAGCAACACCTTCTTCGTGCGTGTTACGAGGCGCTGACAGAAGAGCACAGTGGCTGGAAAGCAGCCCCAGGAAATGAAGGAGCACGCGTCAGAAGTCCTCAATGCCGCTATACCGACAGTGCATGGCTGCGTCGAGGCACTCGCAAAGGATCCCAGGCAGCTGGAGACGGAAGACGCAGACACCCTGGCCATGCGTGCCGTCACCCTGACAGCGTTCGGCACTCCAATTGGGAGTACTTCGTCCAAGAGGAAATAAGGTGACGTGAACCGCGGGTCCCCCCCCCCCCCAACCGGAGTGCATCTGGATTGGCAGGACGGGAGCCGCCGCTCGAATTGCCGATACATGAGCTCCAAGGACTCTAGAAGAGGCATGCAGTGGGTGATGAGGATTCATGCGGGCTCAGAAGAGTACCCGGACGCTTGCTGGTGGCCGAGTCAGCCAGTGGTTACGCTGGAGAACGATGAGGCAACACTGGGGCGAAAGTGCACCGTCCTGGATGCTCTGACGTGCACAAACAGACTTGTCAACTTGACAGGTGGCCGATGAGGTACAGACAACAAACAGGCTTAGCGATAAATAAACTAAACTCGGCCACAGCGTCCAACAAGAGACACCTCTGCGCTGTTGCACCCACAGAACCGTGATAACGCCTTTTGATGATCCATTGAACTCCCCAATAGCCTTGACCCAATGACCCCTGATTCCCATGACCTGCACACCTCGCAGCGTGGTCACATCAACCCGCGGAAGTACCTCCCATTGTCCTTCTGTCTCGGCTAAGCCTGGAAGAAAAGAAAAGCCACTGCCACGTGGGCGGACATTCAGCCGCAGGATTCGGACTTCTCGGGCTCGGGCCTTCAATCCAGTAGTCTGTAAATCCGAACCTATGCTTCCGGTCGCTTTGGCTGGTTTCTGAATACCTAGATACTCGTGCCGAATCCGGTCTCCCATACAGGCCCCGGATAGCTCCCGTTGCGGTCACACTCCAGAGTTCCAGGAAACGCGGGTTGCTCTACTCATGCTCTTCAGTTGCCTTGCGGCTTACGCTCGCAATGAAATTCTGGTACTGCTCATCCTCATGAATATTCCTCTTGCCACTCTGTTTGAGCGCGTGAGGCTTCGCCGACAGCTGCTTGATCGTCTTGTCCTTCTTCCACGTGAGACCCTTCCTCCAGAGATCCGGGTCCTCAACGTCGGGCGTCGCATTTTTCGAGTCCTCGGCTTTGTTCTCTTTCTCAGACCCGTGGCCGTCCTCCTTGGCCTCCCTTTCGGGTTTGGGAAGGCGCATTGCCAGCAGGACATATTCTGCGCGTGTCATATTGTCCATCACATCCTCCATATAGCGCTTGACCTCTTCCGCCGGGGCCACAACCTTTGAGAAATGGTCCAGAGTTCTAGGTTGTGTTGACGATATCCTGATGGTCACAGGTTGATAGTAATCGAGCTTCGGGTCGCCTCCATATTCAGATGCACTCCCTTTTCTGACTATAAGAAACGAGGCGATGACCTGTGGTCCACTCGGCGTCTGAACGTGCTCCACGATGCTGAACCTAGGGAACAGGTAGCGATCGCCATTGCCGCCGGAAAATTCGAAGACAACAGCAGAGACATCGGGCTTCACCACCGGAGGAGGGCCCTTGGAGCGGAGTGCTTGCTGTGGAGCCGGCGGCGGCTGTGCTTGCTGCACGCTCGGTGAGTGGGCGTTCGGTGTGCCGTTGGGTCTCGCCGGTGCACCCGCCGACTGGAGCTTCTGCTGCCCGAGCTGGTCCTTCAGACGGTCCAGTGTTTCCTTCAAGTCAGTGGCGTCCGAAAACTCAGGGTTGCTCCTTGCTATGCGTCGGACTCGCTCCAGAGTCTTGGGGTCATCCAGCGCGTTCTTTACCAGCGCGACGACGAGAGGATCACTGCCCGCGGGTGGCGCGAGGTCAGCAGACGTCTGCTTCGGATTTGACCTGAGCACTATCGCAATGATGGCATCGACCTCGTCAGCGAAGTAGCGCACGCTTCTGCCATCAACGAGAAGTCGGTCCGCTGACGGGCCCTTTAATGCTCCCTTGCGTTTGCTCTCCGCCGTAATTTGGTCGATTATCGCCTGGAAGCGGGCAAGTTCGTCCTTGGGGGCATTGCCGTTGGCCACTCGCTTCATCAGATCCCGTAACTGTGGGTCCTCATTCGCTTTCTCAGCCAGTGTGACTATGATAGGATCCGCTCCCACAGGAGGGCCAGGAGGTCTACTTTGAGGGTTCTGAGGAGGCAAGTGGCGCGAACCGCCTTGTGGTGGAGTGGACACGCCGGTCATTGGCGCGGGCGCAGGGGCGGGACCATGGTATGGCGGAAATGCGCCTGTACCAGGCAGTGTAGCCGCGCTCGATGGCGCTGATGATGATGATGATGATGATGGTGCTGGCTGCGGCACCTGAGGAGCTAACGGCGCGAGGGGGTTCGAAGCCGTCACAGCCGGTGCTGAAGATGCCTCCCTAGAGGAGTTGATAGGTCCTACGGCCTGGGGGGATGAGCTCGATTTCTGCGGCGCTGGCCCATGAGCGCCTTGAGAGGATAAGGATGGCTGTTGTGGAGCTGGTGCTGGAGTCTGCGGCTGCAACGTGCTGCTGGTCTTGGGGGGCAGGGAGGGGATGGCGGACGACATGGCAGCGGGTGCAGCGGGGGCCATGCCACTCTGAGCCCGATCTGCCGCGGGCGCGGGCGTAGCTGAGGGCGTCGCAGGTTTGGATACGGGTGTAGGAGGTGGGGGCATAGCACCATTGGGAGGGCCGTACTGCAGGATAGGTCGAAAGACAGGCTGTGGCGCAGGTTTGTTGGGGTCTTTGACAGCATAGACAGTCGCCTCGAAATAGTGTGGTTCGAGAGAGATGGTGACCTGCCCGACCTTGGTCATAGTATCCTTTTGCGGGTTTTTGGCATCTTCCTGCACAACGCCCTTCTTCTTGGTTGGCTTCGTCCAGTACTTCTCGAAGAGACCATCGCCAACCCATCTCTGGCGCGACCGGGAGAGAGATTCGGCCAAGACACCACTGTGAGAGACAAACGTCAGGCATTAGATGACAAGGGGAAGGGGTGGGGGAAGGTGGAGGTGGGCGACGATTGCACGGTACCTCTCTTGTATGGACTGATAATCCCTCTGTGGTGGAGGGTCGGATTGCGCGGCGCCCTCTATGGTAGGCAGAGGCTTTCCTGGGTGGACGGCCCTGGGCAACAGAGGAGGCGGAGGCTTCTGTGGCTCGTCGACAGGGTCGGGCGCAGGAGTGGTGTTGTGAGCGCTCGAGGGGGTGGCGGGAAGGAGGTCGGGAGGTGTCGAGGTTCTGCTTTTCTTGGCAGCCTGCTCGACGCGCGCAGCAGCACGCGCCGGCACCCTCCTCTTCCTTTCCATCACGGCGGCGGCGAAGGCGAAGGCGAAGGCAAGGCGGCGAGAGCGAGAGAGTGCGCGTGACCCCGGACTGTGCTGATAGCTGTGATCAGTCGAGGCTCCGGCGCTATATCAAATGCATTGGCGCATCGCCAGCGTCGACCGAGTCGGTCATGGACTGGGGCTGAGGATGGGATGGGAGAGGTGGTGGCGGGCACGAGAGGGAGGCGATAGAGTGGAGGTGCCTTGTGCCGTCTAAGATGTTTGGTCCGGGAGGAAGATCCATCCAACAGGCGTCGGGAGCCGGGTGGCCAAGAGTCGAGCAATTAAGAGCGAGTCTAGGGTTGGCAATATATGTATGTACCTCTGCTGCAGTACCTGCCTCTGTAGACTAGCCTGGTCCAGACCCCCGGCCTGTGAGTACCGCTTTTTGGGCCGCACGCATAGACTACCATAGCGCCCCTACCCGGGTTTTCGAAGACTGCCACTTACCTATTATAGGTCCGGAAATATATATAAATTAATATAGTTATAATTTTATTATAAAGTCTTTTTTTTAAAAAAGAATAATAATAAATAAGTTTTTAATAAATTTAATTTTTTATTTTTTTATATTAAACTTATATTTTAATATAAAAATTAATTAATAGTTTTTTTTATATTATAAATAAAAAATTTTTAAAATTAAAGTTTTAATTTAATTTTAATTAAATAAAAATATTTTTTAATTATTTAAAAAAGTAAAACTATAATTAATTAATTAATTATAAAATTTATATAACTTTTAACCTTTTATTTATTATTTTAAATAAACTTTTATAAAAATTTAATTAAATATTTATATTTAAAGTTAAAATATATATAAAAGTTAATTATAAAATATATAAAAGTAAAATAAAGTTTAACGTTAATTTTATATTAAATATTTTATTTAATAATTTAATTATTATAAAACTATATTAATATAATATCTCTTTTAAATATAAGGTTAAAAGACTTATAATTAAATTTTTTTTAAATTAAATTTTATTTAACTATATTACGTTTTTATAATTAAGCTTTATTTTTTTAATTTATTTAAATAAAAGATAAACCTTTTTAAAAAACATTAAATTTATAATTTTTTATTTTTTCTTTAACTTATTATTAATCCTTACTTTATAAATAATAAATTTCTTTACTTTTTTAAAATTAATTTTATATATTTTTATTTTAATAAAAAAACTTATTATTTAAATAAAAAGTTATTTATTATAATAAATATTTATTTTTATAGCTATAAATCTATTAAACTTATTAATTATTTTATTTATTTAAGTTTCTCTATTAAGTTAAAATAATAATAAATATTTAAAAAGAATAAAGTATAATATATCTTTTAAAATTAATATAATAAGTTTTATTATATTTAACTTTTTATAATAACTTATTAATCTTTTATAAGCTTATCTATAATTAAAAGCCGCTATTTTATATTAATAATTATAGCGTTAAGCTACGCTTAATTTATTTACGCTAATATTTTTAATAAGCTATTAGCTTTAATATAAATTAATTTATAAAAGTTAAAGCTATTATAAGTTATAAGTAACTTAATTTAATATTATTAAGCATTAATAATATTAATATATAAAAGTGTTATTATTATATAAGTTAAGCTTTTAAGTTATTTTAAATAAGTTATTAATTTATAAATAATTAGCTATAATAAGTATAGCTAATTAATTAGCTATAGCTATTTAGCTTAATAAATAGTTTAATTAAAATAGCTTCTTTAAACTAGCTTATAATTATTACCCTTTTAATAATAGCTTTTATTTAAAATAATAAATATCTTTATATTTAATATAATATATTTAAATATAATATACCTTATACTATATAATAATAAAACTTAATCTATATTAATTAATAATACTTTAAGTATTATAAATTAATTAAATTAAAAAAGATAAATTTTACTATTATTAAAATTATTAAAAATTATTATTTATAATAGAAAATATTTATAAAAAGTAATAATAATTTATCTTAACTTTAAATTAATTTATAATAACTATATAAGCTTAAACTTTAATTATATTTATTATATATACTTTTTTATAATAATATCTTTAAATTTATTAAATTAATTTATAATAATTATATTTAATATTTTTAATTAAAATATCTTTATTAATTTAATTTTAAAATCTTTAAGCCTTTATAATAATATTTTTAAGCTTATTAAATTAATTTATAATAATTATATTTAATTTTTAATAAAATTTAATATAATTATTATTATTAATACCTTTAATTAAAATACCTTTATTAATTTAATTTTAATTTCTTAAGCCTTTATAACTTTTTTAACTATTTAAAGCCCTTAAAAAGTTATTTTATAAAACTTTTAAGCTTTTATAATAATTTTAAAAGAAAGAAAAACTATAATTATTATTTTTTTATTATATAACTAATATTTTAAATATATTACTTTAATAAATATAATTAATACCTTAAATATATTATTTTATAAATAATTTAAATAATAATTATTATATTTTTAATTTTTTAAAAAGCTATATTATAAAACCTTTAAATCTTTATAAGCTATAAATTAACTTATAATAGCTAGATTTACCTTTTAATTATAATATTATATAAAATATTATTATTAAAAACCTTTTTTATAACTTTTTTATTTTATTACTTTTAAGTTTATTTTTATTTATCTTTATAATAATTATAACCTTTAAGCCCCTTTAATATAAATAATTATAATTAATTTAAAAACTTTAAAATTAATTAAAAAGCGCTAATTAATAATAAATTAAGTTTTACTTTTTCCCTTATAAATTATATAATAAGTTAAGTAAAAAAGCTATTAAATTAATTTTTATTAAATAGCTTATAACGCTTATAATATATTTAAAATAATTTAGCTTATATTATTATTTAATTTATCTTTATTATATTAATTTTTTTTTAATAAAACTATTATTTTTACTTAATATTTATTTAATAACCTTTTCTTATTACTTATATTTTTATTTATTTTTTTATTTTTTCTTAATATAATTATAATTAAAAAGAAAAATAACTTTATTAATTAATTTATATAATAATAATATTTATTTATTAAAAATTATTATTTATAAGTAATTAATTTTTTAAGCCGGTTATAAGCTATAATAATAAATTTTATAATATTGTTTATAAAAGTAAAATAATTATAATAATTATATTAATAATTATATTAGCTATTATTAAAAATTATTTATTAGTTAATATTTAATTACTTTATAAATCTTTTTTAATTCGATTATTAAAAAAACTTTAAAGCCTTTAATTATAAAGCTTATTAAAAAAAAGAAAATTATAATATAATTTATTATTTAATTATAAGCCTTTTATATTTATTATAGCTTTATTAAAGAAAATAATTTATATTTTTAACTTATTTAAATATTATAAGGATAATTTTAGCTTTAAATATTTCTTTTTTAAAAACCTTTAAATAAATTTTAAAAAATAAATAATAAAATAATTTAAAAAAGTTAATTAAAAATTTCTTTATAAGTTAAAATAAACCCTTTATTACTTTAAAATCTATATAAGCTTTAATTATAAGCTAATAATAAAAGTATTAATTAATCTTTTTAAATACCTATTTTATTTTAAAAATTAAAAGATATTTAAATAGCTTTAAAAAGAATTTATAATAATAACTTTTTATTTTAAATTAAAAGCTTATAAAAGGTAAAAAAGGCTGCTTACTATTAAAAAAACCTTTAAGCCGATTATTATAAAAACCTTAAAGCTAATTATTAAAAAACTCTCGATTATAAGCCTTATTAAAAAAAAGAAAATATTATAAAAATAATTATAATCGATTTAAAAGGCTTAATTTAAAGGGTAATAATAGCTATAATTTTAATTATTAATACTTTTATTAATTAATAGCTTAATAATCTTATTTTTTTAATTATTTAATTAATTATTATTAGTTAGCTTAAATTATTAGCTATTTATTAGCTATTATTAATATTTTAATATAATGAAAAAACTTTAAATATTATATTTTTAAAGCTTATAATAATTATAGCTAAGCTAAAGTAAAAAATTATTAATATTAATTTATAAGTAATTAGCTATAATAAATATAATTAATTAATTAGCTATAGCTATTTAATTTAATAAATAGTTTAGCTAAAATAGCTTTTTTAAATTAGCTTATAGCTATTACTTTTTTAATAATAGCTTTTATTTAAAATAATAGTTACTTTTATACTTAATATAATATATTTAAATATAATACGCCCTATATTATATAATAATAAAATTTAACCTATATAAGTAATATTAAAAAGCTATTATTATTAAGTTTTAACTTAATTTAAATATATATTTATTATAACTTTATTTTATTATATTATAAAACTATTTAAAAGTAATTATTTAGCATATTACGCTATTAAAATTAAAATAATAATTAAGCTTAAACTATTATTTATATATATTTAAAACTTTATTAAGTAAATTTATAGTTATAATTAAAATAAATAAGTAAAGCTATTATATTTTATTATTTAAATATATAAAGTTAATAGCTTTATAGCTATTAAAATAAACTTAAAATATAATAAGTAAATTTTTATTTAAATAAAAAGTTTTTATATTAAAATAAAAAAGTATAAAAATAAAAAACCTTTTTTATTTAAGTAAATAAATATATTTATTATTACTTTAAAGATATATAATTCGAAAATCTATTTTAAAGAAATAAAGGAATTTATTACTTATAAATTAAAGATTAATAATAAGTTAAAAAAAGAATAAAAGGTTATAAATTTAATATACTTTTTTAAAAAGGGTTACCTTTTATTTAAATAAATTAAAAAAATAAAGCTTAATTATAGGAATATAATAAAATTAAATAAAATTTAATTTAAAAAATATATAATTATAAGTCTTTTAACTTTATATTTAAGAGAAGCTATTAAATTTATATATTTAAATAATCTTTTTTAAATATAAGGTTAAGAAATATATAATTATATTTTCTTTAAATTAAATTTTATTTAATTATATTATATTTCTATAGTTAGGCTTTATCTTTTTAATTTATTTAAATAAAAAGTAAACCTTTTTAAAAGATTATATTAAATAATTAACCTTTCTTTTTTTATTTAACTTATTATTTATTTTTAGTTTATAAATAATAAACTTTTCTATTTCTTTAAAATAAACCTTATATATCTTTAAAGTAATAATAAATATATTAATTTATTTAAATAAAAAGGGTTTTTATCTTTATATTTCTTTATTTTAATAAAAAAACCTTTTATTTAAATAAAAATTTACTTATTATAAATAAAGTTTATTTTTATAGCTATAAAGCTATTAAATTTATATATTTAAATATTATACTTAATATTAAAATATAATAGCTTTACTTAACTTTTAAGTATATATAAATATTAATTTAAACTTAATTAATAATTATTTTAATTTTAGTTAAAGAGTTATTTTTAAATTATTTTAATTATATCGCTTAATTTTACTAAATAAGTATATATTTAAATAAAGCTTAAACTTTAATTAAAGTAATAGCGGCTTTTTAATATCGTTTATTTTAAATAACTTACATAAATTATATAACGATAACACTTTTATATATTAATACCGGTAATGCTTAACGGCGTTAAATTAGCTTATAGCTTATAATAGCTTTAACTTTAATAAGCTAATAACTTATTAAAAGTATCGATATAAATAAGCGGGTTTTAATATTATAGCTATTAATATAAAATAGCGGCTTTTAGTTATAAATAAGCTTATAAAAGATTAATAAATTATTATAAAAGATTTTATATAATAAAACTTATTATATTAATTTTAAAAGATATATTATACCTTATTCTTTTTAAATACTTATTATTATTTTAGCTTAATAAAGAAACTTAAATAAATAAAATAGTTAATATATTTAAATATTATATTTAATAATAAAATATAATAGCTTTATTTAAATTTTAAGCGTATATATTAATTTAAGCTTAAATTTTAATTATTATTTTAATTTTAGCTAAATAATTACTTTTAAATAATTTTATAAAATAAGGTTATATTGCTCGGTTTTATTAAATAAATATATATTTAAGTAAAGTTAAAACTTATATATATTTTATAAAATTAAAGTAATAATAGCTTTTTAATATTACTTATTTTAAATAACTTATATTTAAGTTATATAGCGATAACACTTTTATATAATATTTAATAATATTAAACTAGCTTATAGCTAAAATATTAAAGATATAAATAATATAAAATATAAAATATAAATATAAATATAAATATAAATATAAATATCGATTATTTTATTTATTTAAGTTTCTTTATTAAGTTAAAATAATAGTAAATATTCGAGAAGAATAAAGTATAATATATCTTTTAAATTAATATAGTAAGTTTTATTATATAAAACTTTTTATAATAATTTATTAATTTACTTTTATAAGCTTATCTATAATTAAAAGCCGCTATTCTATATTAATAGCTATAGCGTTAAGCCGCGCCTAATCTATTTACGCTAATGCTATTAGCCTTAATATAAACTAATCTATTAAAGTTAAAGCTATTATAGGCCGTAAGCTAGTTTAATACTATTAAGCATTATTAATATATAAAAGTGCTATCGCTATATAACTTAAGCCTTTAAGTTATTTAAAATAAGTAACGTTAAAAAGCCGCTATTGCTTTAAAGGTTTTAGCTTTACTTAAATACACACCTATTATAACCTTTTCCGCTATATTATAAAACTACTCGAAAGTAATTATTTAGCCGAAACTAAAACGATAATTAAGCTTAAACTACTATTTATATACGCTTAAAACTTAAGTAAGGCTACTATATTTTATTATTTAAATATATAGATTTAATAGCTTTATTATAAATAGTTATAGAAATAAACTTTATTTATAATAAATAAGTTTTTATTTAAATAAAAGGTTTTCTTATTAAGGTAAAGAAATATAAAGATAAGAAACCTTTTCTATTTAAGTAAATTAATATATTTATTATTACCTTAAAAATATATAAGGTTTATTTTAAAGAAATAAATAAGTTTATCCCTTATAAAGTAAAAATAAATAAGCTAAATAGAAAAAGAAAGGTTAATTATTTAATATATTTCTTTAAAAAGGTTTACCTTTTATTTAAATAAATTAAAGAGATAAAGCTTAATTATAAAAATATAATATAGTTAAATAGAATTTAATTTAAAAAAAAATATAATTATAAGTCTTTTAATCTTATATTTAAAAAGGATAAATATAAATATAAATATAAATATAAAATATAAATATAAATATAAAATATAAATATAAATATAAAATATAAATATAAATATAAATATAAATATAAATATAAATATAAATATAAATATAAAATATAAATATAAATATCCCTTCTAAGTATAAGGTTAAAAAACCTATAATTATATATTTTTTAAACTAAATTTTATTTAACTATATTATATTTCTGCAATTAGGCTTTATCTATTTAAATAAAAGGTAAACCTTTTTAAAGAAGTATATTAAACTTATAACCTTTTATCCTTTCTTCGGCTTATTATTAATCCTTAACTTATAAGCAATAAATTTCTTTATTTCTTTAAAATAAATCTCCGAGTTATATATCTTTAAAGTAATAATAAATATATTTATTTACTTAAATAAGAAAGGTTACTTATCTTTACACTCCTTTACCCTAATAAGAAAACTTTTTACTTAAGTAAAGATTTACTTATTATATTTAGAGTCTATTTCTATAGCTATTTATAGCAGAGCTATTAAATCTATATATCTAGATAATAAAATATAGTAGCCTTATCTAGGTCTTAAGCGCGTATAAGTGCTAGTTTAAGCTTAACTAGCAGTTATCTTAATTTCGGTAGCGCAGCAGGCTAAATAATTACTTTCGAGTGGTTTTATAATATAGCGAAAAAGGTTATATTACTCGGTTTCGCTAAATAGGTATATATTTATAGAGCAAAGCTAGAACCTTAGTTAGGGCAATAGCGGCTTTTTAATATCGCCTATTTCGAGCAACTTATAAAGGCTTAAGTTATATAGCGATAGCACTTTTATATAATGCTTAATAGCGTTAGACTAGGTTGCTTACAGCCCGCAATAGCTTGAACCTTAATAAACCGGTTTATATTAAGGCTAATAGCTTATTAAAAGCACCGGCGTAAATAAACTAGGCGTAGCTTAACGCTACGGCTATTAATGCAAAATAGCGGCTTTTAACTATAAATAAGCTTATAAAAGATTAATAAGTTATTATAAAAAGTCTTATATAGTAAAACCTACTATATTAATTTAAAAGATATATTATACCTTATTCTTTTTAAACACTTATTATTATTCTAGCTTAATAAAGAAACTTAAATAAATAAAATAGTCGATAAATATAAATATAAATATAAAATATAAATATAAAATATAAATATAAAATATAAATATAAAATATAAATATAAATATAAATATAAATATAAAATATAAAATATAAAATATAAAATATAAATATAAATATAAAATATAAATATAAATATAAATATATTTTAAAAATAAATTTATAAAATTTTAATCTTTAAATAATTAATATTATAAAGTAAAATTAGCCTTTTAAAATAAATTATTTAATTTCCTTTAATTTAATTATATATTAAAAATATAAATACTAATATAAGGCTCGAAGCTATAAAGCTACCTAGCTAAGCTAGCCGGGCCTAACCTTAAAGGCTTAAGCTTAAAAATAATTCTTTTTATTTACTAATAGTATTTTTTTTTTTAGCATATAATTAAATTAAAGAAAATTAAATAAGCTATTTTAAAAAGTTAAATTTCTTTTATATTATTTATTATTTAGTTTTAAGCTTTATATATTTCTATTTTTAAATTTATATTTATATTTATGTTTATATTTATATTTATATTTATATTTATATTTATATTTATATTATAATATAAATATAAAATATAAAAATATAAATATAAATATAAATATAAATATAAATATAAATATAAATATATCGACTATTTTATTTATTTAAGTTTCTTTATTAAGTTAAAATAATAATAAATATTCGAGAAGAATAAAGTATAATATATATATTTTAAATTAATATAATAAGTTTTAATATATAAAACGTTTTATAATAACTTATTAATCTTTTATAAGCTTATTTATAATTAAAAGCCGCTATTTTATATTAATAGCTATAGCGTTAAGCCGCGCTTAATTTATTTACGCTAATATTATTAGCTTTAATATAAACCGGTTTATTAAAGTTAAAGCTATTATAAGCTATAAATAATTTAGTTTAACGCCGTTAAGCATTATATAAAGGTGTTATCGCTATATAACTTAAGCTTTTAAATATAAGTTACTCGAAATAAACGATATTAAAAAGCTATTATTACTTTAAAGGTTTTAACTTTATTTAAATATATATTTATCTAGTAAAACCGAGCGATATAACCTTATTCTATAAAATTACTTAAAAGTAATTATTTAATTAAAACCGAGATAACTACTAATTAAGCTTAAACTATTAATTATATACGTTTAAAACCTTTAAATTAAATAAAGCCACTATATTTCATTATTTAAATATATAGATTTAATATTTCTATAGCTATAAAAATAAATTTTAAATATAATAAATAAATCTTTATTTAAGTAAAAAGTTTTTTATTAAAGTAAAGAAGCGTAAAGATAAAAAGCCTTTCTTATTTAAATAAATAAATATATTTATTATTACTTTAAAGATATATAAGATTTATTTTAAAGAAATAAAAAAATTTATTACGTATAATATTAATCTATAGGCAGTTAAGCAATTAGTTATAATAGGTATAGCTAATTAATTAGCTATAACTACTCGGCTTAATAAATAGTCCGGCTAAAATAGCTTCTTTAAATTAGCTTATAGCTATCGCTCTTTTAATAATAGCTTTTATTTAAAATAATAATAGCCACCTTTACACCTAATATAACGTATTTAAATATAGTACGCTTTATATTATATAATAATAAGATTTAACCTATATTAATTAATAATGCTTTAAGCATTATAAGTTAGTTAAGCTAAAAGAGGTAAACTATAATTATTATCTTTTCGGAAATAATTAGCACTTTAAATGTGCTACTTTATAAATAAATTAAATAATAGTTTTTACGCTATAATTAAACCTATTTATAAATCACGCTATAAACTAAATTTTTAAAAAGTAATAATAATTAATTAAATAATTAATATAGCTTTATTTTACGTTATATTATAAGTTAAATCTTTAAAGCGATTTATATTTATTCGGCGCGTTTTATTATATACGTTTTCTTATAACAATACTTTTAAGCTTATTAAATTAATTTATAATAAACGCTTAACTTTTAATAGAAATTAGCGCGATTATTATTATTAACTTAATTAAAACACCTTTATTAATTTAATTTTAAAACCTTTAAGCCTTTATAATAATATTAAAGTTATAATATATATATATATATATCCCTCCTGGGTATAAGGTTAAAAGACCTATAATTATATATTTTTTAAATTGAATTTTATTTAACTATATTATATTTTTATAATTAAGCTTTATCTCTTTAATCTATTTAAATAGAAGGTAAACCTTTTTAAAGAAGCGTACTAAATTTATAACCTTTAATTCTTTCTTCGGCTTATTATTTATTATTACTTTATAGGCAATAAATTCCTTTATTTTTTTAAAATAGATTTCCGAGTTATATATCTTTAAGATAATAATAAATATATCTATTTACTTAGAAAGGGAAGGTTTCTCGTTTTTACGCTTCTTTACCCTAATAAGAAAACTTTTTACCTAGGTAAAGATTTGCTCGTTATATTTAGAGTTTATTTCTGTGGCTAGCTATTAAATCTATATATCTAGATAATGGAATATAGTAGCCTTACCTGGGTCTTAGGCGCGTGCAAGTGGTGGTTTAAGCTTAACTGGCAGTTGTTTCGGTTTCGGCTAAATAATTGCTTTTAAGTGGTCTTATAATATAGCGGAAAAGGTTATAATGGGTATATGTTTAAGCAGAGCTAGAACCTATACATATCTTATAAAAGTATATAGTTAGGGCAATAGCGGCTTTTTAATATCGCCTATTTCGAGCAACTTATATTTAAAGGCTTAAATCATATAGCAATAGCACTTTCGTATATTAGTAGTGTTTAACGGCGTTAAACTAGCTTACGGCCCGCGATAGCTTTAACCTCGACGGGCTAATAGCTTATTAAAAGCACTAGCGCAAATAGGCGCGGCCTAACGCTACAGCTATTAGCACAGAATAGCGGCTTTTAATTATAAATAGGCTTATAGAAGTAGATTAATAAGTTACTATAAAAAGTTTTATATAGTAAAACCTACTATATTAATCTTAAAAGATATATTATACTTTATTCTTCTTAAATACTTACTATTATTCTAGCTTAATAGGGAAACTTAAATAAATAAAATAGTCGATATATATATATATATTATATACTTAATATATAAATATATATATATATATATATATATTTATATATTATATATTTAAATATTTTATATATTATATATATATATTATATATTATATATATATATATTATATATTATATATATATATTATATATTTATATATTATATATTATATCGATTATTTTATTTATTTAAGTTTCTTTATTAAGCTAAAACGATAATAAGTATTTAAAAAGAATAAAGTATATTATATCTTTTAAATTAATATAATAAGTTTTACTATATAAAGCTTTTTATAATAACTTATTAATCTTTTATAAGCTTATCTATAGTTAGAAGCCGCTATTTTACACTAATAGCTATAGCATTAGGCCGCGCTTAATCTATTTACACCGGTGCTTTTAATAAGCGTTAAAGTTAAAGCTATTATAGGCCGTAAGCTAGTTTAATGCCGTTAAGCACTATTAATATATAAAAGTGCTATTATTATATAACTTAAGCCTTTAAATATAAGTTACTTAAAATAAGCGATATTAAAAAGCTATTATTACTTTAAAGGTTTTAACTTTATTTAAATATATACTTATTTAATAAAACTAAGCGATATAACCTTATTTTATAAAATTACTTAAAAGTAATTATTTAGCCTGCTATATAAAACCGAGATAACTATTAGTTAAGTTTAAACTATTACTTATATACGTTTAAGACCTTTAAATTAAGTAAAGCTATTATATTTTATTATTACTTTAAATATATAAATTTAATAGCTTATAAATAACTATAGAAATAAACTTTATTTATAATAAGTAAATCTTTACTTAAGTAAAAGATTCTCTTATTAAAGTAAAGAAGTGTAAAGATAAAAACCCTTTTTTATTTTAATAAATCGATATATTTATTAATACTTTAAAGATATACGAGATTTATTTAAAAGAAATAAAAAAGTTTATTACTTATAAAGTAAAGATTTATAATAAGTTAAAGGGAAATAAATTAAAGGGAAATAAGGATATTAATTATTTAATACGCTTTTTTAAAAAAGTTTACCTTTTATTTAAATAAATTAAAGAGATAAAGCTTAATTATAAAAATATAATATAGTTAAATAAAATTTAATTTAAAAAAAAATATAATTATAAATCTTTTAACTTTATATTTAAAAGAATTATATATTATATATTATATATTATATATTAAATAGCTTCCCTTTTAAATATAAAGTTAAAAAACCTATAATTATATATTTTTTAAATTAAATTTTATTTAATTATATTATATTTTTATAATTAAGCTTTATCTTTCTAATTTATTTAAATAAAAGATAAACCTTTTTAAAAAAGTATATTAAATTTATAACCTTTAGTTCTTTCTTTAACTTATTATTTACTATTACTTTATAGATAATAAATTTATTTATTTCTTTAAAATAAATCTTATATATTTTTAAAGCTCTCCTAAATATAAGGTTAAAAGACTTATAATTATATTTTTTTTAAATTAAATTCTATTTAACTATATTATATTTCTATAACTAAGCTTTATCTCTTTAATTTATTTAAATAAAAGATAAACCTTTTTAAAGAAGTATATTAAATAATTAACCTTTCTTTTTCTATTTAACTTATTTATTCTTATTTTATAAGCAATAAACTTATTTATTTCTTTAAAATAAACCTTATATATCTTTAAAGTAATAATAAATATATCGATTTACTTAAATAAAGAAAGTTTTTTATTTTTACGCTTTTTTATATTAATAAGAAAACCTTTTACTTAAGTAAAAATTTACTTATTATAAATAAAGTTTATTTTTATAGTTATTTATAATAAAGCTATTAAATCTATATATTTAGATAATAAAATATAGTGGCCTTATTTAAGTTTTAAGCGTATATAAGTGCTAGTTTAAGCTTAATTAATAGTTATTTTAGTTTCGGTAATATAGTAGGCTAAATAATTACTTTTAAATAGTTTTATAAAAAAGGTTATAGTGGAGCAGAGCTAAAACTTATATATATCTTATAAGATAGTTAAAGCAATAGCGGCTTTTTAATATCGCTTATTTCGAGCAACTTATATTTACTTAAGTTATATAGCGATAGCACTTTTATATACTAATAGTGCTTAATAATATTAAACTAGGTTACTTATAGCTTATAATAGCTTTAACTTTAATAAACCGGTTTATATTAAAGCTAATAGTTTATTAAAAGCACCGGTATAAATAAATTAAGCACGGCTTAATATTATAGCTATTAGCGTAAAATAACGGCTTTTAACTATAAATAAGCTTATAAAAGTAAATTAATAAATTATTATAAAAAGTTTTATATAATAAAACTTATTATATTAATTTAAAAAATATATTATATTTTATCTTTTTCGGATATTTATTATTATTTTAGCTTAATAAGGGAATTTAAATAAATAAAATAATTAATATATTTTTAAAGTAATAATAAATATATTTATTTATTTAAATAAAAAAGTTTTTTTATTTTTATACTTCTTTACTTTAATAAGAAAACTTTTTATTTAAATAAAGATTTACTTATTATATTTAAAGTTTATTTTTATAGCTATTTATAATAAAGCTATTAAATTTATATATTTAAATAATAAAATATAATAGCTTTATCTATAATTTATTTTAATTATAGTTATAAACTTATTTAATAGGGTTTTAAGTATATATAAATATTAATTTAAGCTTAACTATAAACTATTTATTTTATTTAAATTTTATCTTTTAAAGCTTAAAATATAATAAGTAAGGGGGGTAAAAGCTATAGTTAATATTAAGGCTATAGCTTCCCCTTTCTTTATAAACCTTAGTTTACTTTATATTTAAGCTTTTATAAGTAATTTTATATAGTAAAAAGTATTTATTATATTATTAAATACCTCCCGAAAGGCTTTATAAGCGTCTAATAGGGAAAAACCCGTTATATAGGAAAAAAACCTTATTAGCTAAAGATATAATAATTAATAGTAATAGGTACGCAATTATAGGGAATTAGTTAAGGGGTAAATAGTCTCGCCCTTTAATATTAAAAGGGCGCGCTAAAGGGAGGGCAAGTTTAAAGGTATTAGCGGGATTCGAACCTATACCCTTTATATTGCTAATATAAAAGGGTACCTTAACGCTTAACTATTGCGCTATAATATTTAAGCTTAACTATTATCTCGGTTTTAATAACGCGGTAAGCTAAATAATTACTTTTAAATAGTTTTATAAAAAAGGTTATATCGCTTAATTTTATTAAATAGGTATATATTTATAAAGTAGAGCTAAAACTTATATATATCTTATAAAAGTATATAGTTAAAGTAATAATAGCTTTTTAATATTACTTATTTTAAATAACTTAAAGGCTTAAGTTATATAGCAATAGCACTTTTATATAGTGTTTAACGACGTTAAACTAGCTTATAGCCTACGATAGCTTTAACCTCGATAAGCTAATAGCTTATTAAAAGCATTAGCGCTAAAGCCGAGAATAATACCTTACCCTTAAGTTTAAAGAACTCCTTTCTTTAATTAAACGAAAAGTAAAATATAGCTATAATAAGCTATAGAATAAAATAAAACGTTATATCTTAAGGGTGCTTAAAAAGAATAAAGGGGAGATAATATTTTCTATTATAAAGTAAGGGTAAAGGTGCTTATTTAAGCTATTAATACTTTAAAGGGTTATAGCGTATACTATTAACCCTTAAAACATTATAAATAAATTAAGCGCAGCCTAACGCTATAGCTATTAATATAAAATAGCAGCTTTTAACTATAAATAAGCTTATAAAAGTAGATTAATAAGTTATTATAAAAAGTTTTATATAGTAAAACCTATTATATTAATTTAAAAAATATATTATACCTTATCCTTTTCGGATACTTATTATTATTCTAGCTTAATAAGGGAATTTAAATAAATAAAATAGTCGATATTAAATGGCTTATATATTTATATATTTATATACTAGGTATATAATATATAATATACACTTAAAAAATAGATTTTAAAAATAAAATATCTAGCTTTATAGAGCGATTTTAGGCTGTGGAAATAGCGTATTTAGTTTTATTATATCTAAATCCTTTCTAAAGATATAAGTACTAATACTTAAGTTAAATAAAATATATAACAATATTAAATTATATATTTCTAAATTATATATAATTTTAAAATTAAAATAGCTAGCTATATTTAGTAGACTTAGCTTAATTTAACTATATATTTAGTTTTCCCGAATTTAATTTAGAAATAAAGATATAAATACTAATATCTAAGTTAAAAGCTATTAGGCTACCTATCTAGACCGTCTCTAAGCTTAAGAAAATTTACTATTTAACTATTAGTATTTTTATCTTTAGAACGGATTTAGATATAAGGAAACTAAATAAGTTATTTTTACAGCCTAAATTAACTCTATATAGCTAGCTATTTTATTTTTAACTTATATTTTTAGATTATATATTATATATTATATATTAGGTATATAAATATATAAATATATAAATATATATATATATATATATTTTATATATATTTTTTTATATATTATATATATTATATATTATATATTATATATTTATATATTATATATTAAACGGCTTATATATATATATATTTATATATTATATATTAAACGGCTTATATATATATATATATATATTTATATATTATATATTATATAAATTATTTATTTTATTTAAATTTTATCTTTTAAAGCTTAAAATATAGTAAATAAAGAAAGGAAGCTATAGTTAAAGTTTAAGTTATAGCTTCCCCTTTCTTTATAAACCTTAATTTACTTTATATTTAAGCTTTTATAAGTAACTTAATATAATAAGAAGCATTTGCTATATTATTAAATACCTTCCGGAAGGCCTTATAAGCGCCTAATAAGGAAAAACCTGTAATATAAAGAAAAAACCTTATTAGCTAAAAATATAATAACTAATAATAATAAGTATATAATTATAAGGAAATAGTTAAGGTAAATAATTTTACCTTTTAATATTAAAGGGGTATACTATTAAAAAAATAAGTTAAAAAGGCATTAATAGAATTTAAACTTATACCCTTTATATTATTAATATAAAAAGATACCTTAACGCTTAACTAATACGCTATAGTGCCATTATATATTATATATTATATATTTTTATATATTTATAACTTTAAATAATACTTTTAAGCTTATTAAATTAATTTATAATAAATGCTTAACTTTTAATAGAAATTAGCGTAATTATTATCGTTAATACTTTTAATTAGGATACCTTTACTAGTTTAATCTCGAAAAACTTTAAGCTTTTATAACTTTTTTAATTACTTTAAAACCTTTAAAAGGCTATTTTATAAAACCCTTAAGCCTTTATAAGCTGTAAATTAGCTTATAATAGCTATATCTGCCCTTTAATTATAATACCACGCGAAACACTATTATTAAAAACCTTTCTCGTAATTTCTTCCCTTTTTTATTTTTACCCTTATTAGCGCCTACGCTTATAGCGATTATAGCCCTTAAGCCCTTACTACTATATAATTAATTTAAAAAGCTTAAAATTAAAAAGAAAACCCTAAATCGATATAACCTATATTTTGCCTTATATAAGTTATATAGTAAGTTAACTAGAAAAGCTATTAAATTAATTCTTATTAAACGGTTTATAACGATTATAATATATTTAAGATAATTTAATTAGTATTATTACTTAATTTACCTTTATTATATTAATTTACTCTTTATTTATAAAACTACTATTTTTATTTAACGTTTATTTAAAAACCTTATTATAATTTATATCTTTTACACCTTATACCTTCTTTTATTACGTTTTTTATTGCTTTCTTTTCCCTTTCCTTTAATATTATTATAATTATAATTAAGAAAAAGCCTTTTAAAGAAATAACTTTACTAGTTAGCCTATATAATAATAACGTTTATTTATTAAAAAACTATTACTTATAAATAAATAGTTTTTTAAGCCGGTTATAAGTTATAGCAATAAGCGTTATAATATTCTTAAGCGAAATAAAGTAATTACGATAATTACGTTAGCTATTATTAAGGATTACTTATTAGCTAGTACATAATTACTTTATAAATTACCGAAAAGACTTTAAAGCTCTCGATTATAAAGCTTACCGAGAAAAAGAAAATTATAGCGTAATTTGCTACTTAACTATAAGCCTTTTATACTTATTATAGCCTCGTTAAAGGAAATAATTTATATTCTCGATTTATTTAAATACTATAAGGGTAATTTTAGCTTCGAATACTCCCTTTTTAAAAACTTTTAAATAAATTTTAAAAAATAAATAATAAAATAATTCGAAAAGGTTAATCGGAAAGTTTTTTATAAGTTAAAATAAACTCTTTATTACTTTAAGATTTATATAGGCCTTAATTATAAGCTAATAGCGAAAGAGTTAATTAATCTTTTTAAATACTTATTTTATTTTAAAAATTAAAAGATATTTAAATAGCTTTAAAAAAAATTTATAGTAATAACTTTCCACGCTAAATTAAAAGCTTATAAGAGGTAAAAAAAGTTGCTTACTATTAAGAAGACCTTTAAACTAACCGTTATAAAGACCTTTAAGCCAACCGTTAAGAAAACCTTAATTGCAGGCCTTATTAAGAAGAAGAAAATATTGCGAGGATAGTTATAATCGACCTATAAGGCTTAATTTAAAGGGTAATAATAACTTTAATCTTAATAGCTACGATTTTAATTATTAACGCCCTTGCTAACTAATAGCCTAGTAATTCTAGCCCTATTAATTACTCGATTAGTTACTATTAATTAACTTAAATTGCTAGCTATCTATTAGCTATTATTAATATTTCGATATAATAGAAAAGACCTCGGAAATTATATTTTTAAAGTTTATAGTAATTATAGTTAAGCTAAAGTAGAAAACTATTAGTATTAATTTATAAGTAGTTAAGTAATTAGCTATAATAAGTATAGCTAATTAGTTAGCTATAGCTATTTAGCTTAATAAATAGTCCGGCTAAAACGGCCCCTTTAAACTAGTTTATAGCTATCGCCCTTTTTAATAATAACTTTTACTTAAAATAATAATAGCTACTTTTATACTTAATATAATATATTTAAATATAGTACGCTTTACGCTATATAATAATAAAACTTAACTTATATATAAAGCAATAATAAATAATAAGTTAAAGAAAGGATAAAAGGTTATAAATTTAATATACTTTTTTAAAAAGGTTTACTTTTTATTTAAATAAATTAAAGAGATAAAGCTTAAATTAAAAAAATAATATAGTTAAATAAAATTTAATTTAAAAAATATATAATTATAAATCTTTTAACCTTATATTTAAAAAAATAAATAAATATATATATTTATATTTTATATTATATAAATTAAGTTTTATTATTATATAATATAAGGTATATTATATTTAAATATATTATATTAGGTATAAAGATAGCTATTATTATTTTAAATAAAAGTTATTATTAAAAAGGCGATAGCTATAAGCTAATTTAAAAAAACTATTTTAGTTAAACTATTTATTAAGCTAAATAGCTATAGCTAATTAATTAGCTATACTTATTATAGTTAATTACTTATAAATTAATATTAATAGTTTTTTATTTTAGTTTAACTATAATTATTATAAGCTTTAAAAATATAATTTTTAAAGTTTTTTTATTATATCGAAATATTAATAATAGTTAATAAATAGCTAATAATTTAGGCTAATTAATAATAATTAATTAAATAATTAATAAAGTTAAAGTTATTAAGCTATTAGTTAATAAAAGTATTAATAATTAAAATTATAGTTATTATTACCCTTTAAATTAAGCTTTATAAATCGATTATAATTATTTTTATAATATTTTCTTTTTTTTAATAAAGCTTATAATTAAAACTTTTTTAATAGTTAGCTTTAAGATTTTTATAATAATTAGCTTAAAGGTTTTCTTAATAGTAAATAGCTTTTTTTATTTTTTATAAGCTTTTAATTTAAGGTGGAAAATTATTATTATAAACTTTTTTTAAAGCTATTTAAATATTTTTTAATTTTTAAAATAAAATAAATATTTAAAAAGATTAATTAATATTTTTATTATTAGCTTATAATTAAAGCTTATATAAATTTTAAAATAATAAAAAGTTTATTTTAGCTTATAAAGAATTTTCCGATTAACTTTTTTAAATTATTTTATTATTTATTTCTTAAAATCTATTTAAAACCTTTTTTAAAAAAATATTTAAAGCTAAAATTACCCTTATAATATTTAAATAAATTAAAAATATAAATTTTTTTAATAAAGCTATAATAAATATAAAAGGCTTATAATTAAATAGTAAATTATATTATAATTTTTTTTTCGATAAGCTTTATAATTAAAGGCTTTAAAATCTTTTTAATAATTAAATTAAAAAAGGTTTATAAAGTAATTAAATATTAGCTAATAAATAATTCTTAATAATAATTAATATAATTATTAATATAATTATTATAATTATTTTACTTTTAAAATTATAATTATTTTACTTTTATTAAAAATATTATAATATTTATTATTATAGCTTATAACCGGCAAAAAAAACTATTTATTTATAAATAATAGTTTTTAATAAATAGCTATTATTATTATATAAATTAATTAATAAAGTTATTTTTTTTTAAATT